>PVJH01037252.1:0-18236 GCA_004026705.1 Nesogale talazaci | reverse complement strand
TGAATGTTATAAGAGCTGTAAGAGCCCCCAATAAAATTATTTTTTTAAAAATCTCAAAAAATATGGTTTATACATCCTTCCTCCACTTAGGCCCCCAGTATCAGCTCCCCATACTTCCCCTCACTTCCACTCCCCCACAAACCTTAATAATTTACGGGCTGTTATTACTTTTTACATATTGCACACTGTACAATGTATCCCCTCACTCACTTCCCTTTGTCCATAGCCCAGAGAGGAGGTTATATGTAGATCCCTGAGATTGGTTCCCCCTTTCTATTCCACCATCCCTCCAACCTCCTGGTTTCACCACTTCCACCACTGGTCCTGAGGGATCCTCTATCCTAAATCCCCCATGTACATCCAGTGTACATCCCCTGGTCTAGCTGGATTTATAAGGTAGAATTGGGATCATGGTAGTGGGTAGGAGAAAGTACTTGAGAACTAGAGCAAAGTTGCATATTTCATTGTTACTATACTGTACCTTGACTGGCTCATCTTCCCGCAAATCCTCTGTAAGGGATGTCGCTTCACCTATTGATGGATTTTGGGTCCCCAATCTGGACTCCCCCTCATTTATAATGATATAATGTTTAGTTCTTTGATGCCTGATACCAGATTCCTTGGACACCTCGTGGTCACACAGGATGGTGTGCTTCTTCCATGTGGGCTTTGCTGCTTCGGAGCTAGAAGGCCACTTGTTTACTTTCAAGCCTTTAAGACCCCCATATCTTTTGATAGCTGGGCACCATCAGCTCTCTTCACCACATTTGCTTATGCACACATTTGTTGTCAGCGATCATATCAGGATGGTGAACACGCAATGTTACGACTTTTAGTTCTTGAAGCCTGATAACTGATCCCTTTGACACCTCGTGATCCCACAAGCTGGTGTGCTTCTTCCATGTGGGTTTTGTTGCTTCTGAGCTAGATTTCTGCTTGTTTACTTTCAAGCCTTTAAGACCCCAGATGCTCGATCTTTTGATAGCTGGGCACCATCAGCTTTCTTCATCACCTTTGCTTATGCACAGTGAGTGTGTCAGGAGGATGAGCATCATGGAATGCCGATTTAATAGAACAAAATGTTCTTGCACTGAGGAAGTACTTGAGTGGAGGTCCAATGCACATCTGCTGTCCCAATACTAACCCTATAAGTATATGCACATTAATCTGAGAGTGATAATGGCAACAAGTGTGCAAATGTTGTCTGCATACAGTTGATGTATGTATTGATTGTGATGGGAGTTGTATTAGTCCCCAATAAAATGATTCATTAAAAAAAAGAGGAGGAGGAAAGAGGAGCTTATACCAAGGACTCAAGTAGAAAATATTTGAAAATGAAGATGGCAACATGTGTACAAATATGCTTGATACAAATGATGCATGGAATGTTATAAGAGCTCTAAGAGCCTCCAATAAGATCTTTGAAAAAATATTTGTAATCTATACATTGCTTATAATTGATAATTCTCCAATGGTAGAATTTTATGTCTGATTACTATGGTTACAGTTAAACAATAAAGTTTTGTAGTAAGAGACGTTGACACATTACAATTTTTCCCTTTCAATACTAACTTTTAATATTTAAAAACTTACAAAAATGTTTATATTAAAATGTTTTATTACCTTTACCTTAAGCTCTTTGGTGATTTGTCCATCTTTTACTGCTTTGAAAACCACAACGATGCAAATATCTAATGATGAGCATGTAATCTAAGGAAGAACTAAAGTGCCAGTGTGAATTTTAAAAAATCTTTTTATTAACAGTATATGTTAAACATCTATTTGTCCTCCAGGTTCATACAAGTTATGAGGTGTTTTGCAGATTCATAGTTAATCTTTAACAATATTCTTTTCTCTGGGTTGGATTTATAAAAAGAGGGATTGGTGGGTCATATGGTAGTTCTACTTCCAACTTTCTGAGGAAGCACAAGCCATTTCCACAGTATCATCTTCCAATCATTTTAGCAGTATATGAGGGCTCCAATCACTGCACATCCTTGCCAGCATTTGTTATTTTTTGTTATGTGACTTTTGCCTTAATGCTGAAATGAGATGACATTTTCTTGTTTCATTTGCATTTCTCTCTGGTGGATAATGACTGCAAGTTTGTGAGTTTATTGGCCACCTGCATGTCTTTTTTGGAGAAATAGCTGCTTATGTTCTCTACCCACTGGGGTGGGGGGGAGGCATCACTGCCTCTGGTGGTCATGGGCGCTACCCAGTGCTGCTCCTCAGAGCTGCCGCTGGATTTGAACCGCCAAGCCCAGGGGCTGCAGTCCCACACTCAACCACTTACGCCACCGGGGCTCAGCCCTCTCTACCCATTTTTTAATTGGACTATTTGCCTTTTGTGTATGTGGTGTTGTTGAAATTTATATAAGTTTTAGAGACTAGTCCCATATGCAATATTTCATTGTCATTTTTTACCAGTTTGTGAATTGTCTTTTTACCCTTTCAGTGAAATATTTTGATGCACACAGTGCCTAAATTTTAAAAGGTTCCTGGCATCTATGTTTAGTTATGTGTGATTGTTTGATAGTGATGTATACTGTATGTATACCATGTACTAGGGTTTCTATTTTCCTATTTTCTCATTTGTGATCGTTATAGTCTTGGTTTTATCTTTAGTACTTTGGTCTATTTTGAGGGGTTTTTCCCTTTCCCTCACCTCAACCCACCCAGTGTTTTTTTGAAGGTGTGAAACATGGGTCCTGTTTTATTTTTCTGCTATCACACTACTTAACAGAAGTGGTAATAAAAGACATCCTTTTATTTTTATTTTTTTGCAGAATTTGGTTTGTTGGCTGGAGTGCTATCATTTTCTAAATACAAGAGCTGTGCTGAAACAGACTCCAAAATATAGTTCTCTTTATTAGTAAAATGGAGGAACTGTAAAAGAGCTCCTTGGGGATGCTAAAAAGCTTTCCTGATGACAACAGAGATAATAATAATCTTTTTATGAAATATTTTTATTGGAGGCTCTTACATCTCTTAACATAATCCATACATATATCTATTGTGTCAAGCACATTCATACATTTGCTGCCATTATCGTTTTCAAAGCATTTTCTTTCTACTTGAGCCCTTAATATCAGCTCCTCATTTGCCCCCCACCTCCCCTGTCCACCGTCTCTCATGAACCCTTGATAAGTTATAGATTATTATTATTTTCAAATCTTACATCGTCCTCTGTTGCCCTTCACCCACTTTTCCATTATTTGTACCTCTGGGAGAGGATTATGTATGTTTCCTTGTGCTCTGTTTCTCCTCTCTCCCCCCACCTTCCCCTAATCCTCCTGGTATCTTTATTTTCATTGCTGACCCCGAGGGTTTATTTGTCCTGGATTCCCTGTGTTGCAAGCTCTCATCTGTAGTAGTGTCTAATCCAATTTGTAAAGTAGGATTGAGATCATGATAGTGGGGGGAAGGAAGCATAAAGAACTAGAGGAAAGTTGTGTTTTTCATCGGTGCTATACGGCACCCTGACTGGCTCATCTCTTCCTTGTGACCCTTCTGTGAGGGGATGTCCAATTGTCTACAGATGGGCTTTGTGTCTGCACTCCTCACCCCCGACCCTCATTCACATTGGTATGATTTTGTTCTGGGTCTTTGATGCCTGATATCGGATCCCATCAACGACTCATGATCACACAGGCTGGTGTGCTTGTCCACTGGCTTTTGATGCTTCTCAGCTAAATGGCCACTTGTTTATCTTCAAACCTTTAAAACCCCAGATGCTATATCTTTAGATAGCCAGCCACCATCAGCTTTCTTCACCACATTTGCTTATGCACCTACTTTGTCTTCAGTGATCTTGTCAGGAAGATGAGCATCACAGAATGCCAGTTTAATAGAACAAAGTGTTCTTGTGTTGAGGGAGTACTTGAATCAAGGTCCAATGAAAAGACATCCTTATCTTATTCTTCTTTTAAAGAGAATGCTTTCACTTTGTATCCCTTAAGTGAAATGTGCCATTATTTTTTCATGTATGATGTTACTAAGTTGGGAAATTTCCCTTCTATTCCTATTTTCTTTAGTGTTTTTGTATTCATCAGGAATGAGTGTTGACTTTTGTCAAATGTCTTTTCTGTGTCAAGTGATAAAATAACATGGTTCTTTCTCTTGGTTTTATTTGTCTGGTGGATTATGTTGACTATTTTTACAATGTTCAGTCATCCTTCCATATCTGGGATGATTCCTATTTGATCATGATATGGTATGATTATTTGATATGTTGTTGGATTGCATTGACTAGAATTTTGTTGAGAATATTTGCATCTAAGTTCATGAGAGACATTGGACTACAATTTTTTATTCTGATAATATCTTTTCTTACTTTTGGTACTGGATGCTTGTCTCATAAAATGAACTAGGAAGTTTCTCATTCTTTTTCATAGTTTAGAATATTTGAATAGAATGATGTCCACTCCTAATAAAGCCATCTGAACCAGCATTTTTGTTATTGTTTGGGGAGTTTTTATTAGTAACCTGATCAATTTTTTCTTTTGTTATAACTCTCTTCAGATTTTCTACATCAGTCCATGTTAATTTAAGTAGGGAGTGTGTTTCAGAATTCTGCTTATTCAATTAGGTTCTCAAATTGGGTACAACTTGATAGGTTGGATGCAGTTCTTCACATTATTTTATTGTTGTCCTTTTTATTTTCATTGATTCTGCTTTGACCTCACACATTTCATTTTTCATTTGTGTTATTTGCATCAACTCCTATTTTCTGAAGTTAGATTTATCATTGATTTGTTGATTATTTCATCTTTTAAAAAAACAAGAGTTTTGTCTTTTTGATTCTGTTCATTTTGTTTCCTTTAGATTTTCTCTAATCTTTTGTTATTTTTTCTTCTTCTGGTGGATGCAGGCTTAGTTTGCTGTTCTATTTACAATTGCTGAAAATGTTAAGTTGAAGTGCTAATTTTGATTCTTCCTACCTTTTTGATGCGTACATTTATTGTCACAAGTAGCCCTCTGAACATGCGTTTTCTCTGTTACAATGGTTTTGAAAGGCTGCTCTCATTTCCTTTGATTCAAGGAACTTTTCAATTTCATTTTTGATTCCTCATTACTCAGTAGTTTTAAAGCGGGGTGTTAAATTTCCATATGCTCACTTTTCTCACTGGTTTCTAATTCTATAGTGTTGGGATCTGAGAAGATGTCTTATAGTATTTTGATATTTTAAAATTTATTAAGATTTGCATTGTGTCCTAACAGATAGTCTATTCTGAAGAATGTGTCATAAACACTGGAAAAAGTGTACCTTTATGTCTATGAGATCCAGCTGGTTGATAGGTTGTGTAATTCCTTTGTGTCTCTGTTGAGTTTCTCTCTAGTTGTTCTGCGCATCATAAAACATGGTGTATTAAACTATTATTTTAGAATTTTAGAATTGTCTATGAGTATTTCTCTCTTGAATCTACTAGAGTTTGATGTCTTTTGAGGCTCTTTCATAGGGTGCATGGATGTCTATCATGGTTATGCCCCCTTGTTCCACTGATCCTTTAATCAATATATAATTCCCTTCTTTGTCTATCATGCTGGATTTTACCTTAAAATTGTTTTTTTTTTTCAAAATTAATATGGGCACTCTTGTTTCTCTTTCATTGTAATTAGCTTGACATATTTGTTTCCATCCTTGGAATTGTAGTCTGTTTTTATCTTTGTGTCTATGTCTCTCCAAGATGGATATCTACAAGATAGTATATTGATAAGTACTGTTTTCTTATCTATTTTGCTTATCTTTTTTTGGGGGGGGGGGGCATCACTGCTCTCCGGTGGTGGGAGTAGGAGGCCCAGCCCCACTGCTGGAATTGAACTTCCGTCCCAGTGGGCCGCAGTCCCGCGCACAACCACTACGCCACCGGGACTCAGCCCTATTTTGCTTATCTTTTACTTGACTGGCACATCTAATCCATTATCTTTCAGTGCAATTATCAATAGGTATGGGCTTGCTTCAGTCATTTTGCTGTGTGTGCTGTTTTACTTTTTTCTGGTGCTGCTTACTTCTTTGCTCCATATAATTTTCTTTTTTTCTGTTTGTTTTGTTGTGCATTTTATTGCCATTTTCTACATTATTGCTATTTTAATATTTATTATTTGATTGTCCTTATTTTTATTTTGATGAGATGGTTTATTCATTTTTTGTGATTTCTTACTCAGAACTTTATTCATTTCTTTCCAAGTTTATTTTTTTTTGGGGGGGGGCATCACTGCTCTCCGGTGGTGGGAGTAGGAGGCCCAGCCCCACTGCTGGAATTGAACCTCCGTCCCAGTGGGCCGCAGTCCCGCACACAACCACTACGCCACTGGGGCTCAGCCCTCTTTCCAAGTTTAAAATAATCTGTTCTATCTTGAAATCTACTTGACTTTCCCTCCATTTGGGAGTTTGTAACTTCAATATTCCTTCTATGTATTCTGCGGTTGTCTTTGTTATAGATTGAGATAGCTGGTTCTCCATTTTCATTTTTCTAGGTTTGTTCTACTTTGGATAAGACTATATTTGGATTGATTTCTAAGTGGTATAGTCATCTACATTCATTTCAAATTGTCTACCACTGTCAGTTCTCTGTTCAAGGAATTACCATGAGTATTTCTTTCAAATTAGTCTGGTGGTGGTGTATTTTTCTTTTAAAACAAATTCTTTTAATTTCTGCTTATCTAGAAATGTCCTAATTTCGCCATCATACTTGAGAGGTAGTTTTTCTGGTTATATGATTTGGGGTTGGCAATATTTTCTTTCGGAGATGAATATATAAAACTTTTTGCTGAGAAATCAAAGCTTGGTCTTATTGATTCTCCTTTGCAGTTAATTTCATTTCTGGGATGCTATTCTCAGGACTGTTTCCTTGTCTTTTACTTTTGGAAAATTTGTGATATGTTTTAGTGATTTTCTTTCCAGGATTATCTTGTTTGAGGTCCGTTGATCTTTTGGGGTGCACAACTTTTCTTTCCCCCCATGATATTAATGAAGATCTTAAAAGTAACTTTCAAACAATTTTTCTGCGAATTTTTGACATTTCTTTTCTCCCTGTTTTGGACTTCTGACAACACATGTTAGTCCTTTTGATAGTATGTCACATAATGTTTAGATTTTCTTCATTTAAAAAAAAATTTTCCTCTTTAGTATTTAAAGACTTTCCTTTAGCTCGCTACTTTGGCCCTTACTTACATTCTAGCACATTGTACTTTCAATGTATCACCCATTTCTGATATCTTTATAATAATCTTTTAGATTTCTATTTGCTGTTTTTGTATGGTTTCTAATTTTTTATTTAGTCATTTTGTTCTAATGTTTTCTTAAGTGCTTCTAAACATATTTCTGTATTCTTCTTGATCTGTCTACAGTTTTTTCACTCTTTTTCTCAATTATTGAATGTATTTAAATGTTAGTTTGAATTCTTTATCAAAATCCAAACCCCAAACTCATTTCCATTGAGTCAGCGCTGACTCATACCAAGTCTACAGGGCAGGGGAGGACTCTTCACATGCGTTTCAGAGACTGTAAGTCTTTCTGGGATCTTAAAACCCTGACTTTCTTACAGGGGGCAGCAGGTGCTTTCAAACTGCAGCCCAACATGGAACCAGAATACTCGGCGCTCCTCATCAGGTCGTTCCAATGTCATTTCTTCTTCACAAAGAAGAGGAAAAAGCAAAATCAAGTAAAGTATGTACAAACAATACCAAGGAAAAAATAAACAAAGGGAGATAAAGGAAATAAGATAAGGAAGACAAAAATATAATAATCAAAACTAGGAGGACAAAGATAATAGAGACTAGCAAAGAAAATCTAAGAGAAAGTAGGGAAGGGGAGAAGAAAAGGAACAATCAAAATGGAAAGTAGAGAAAGGAAGGATCTAAATAAGGGAAGGGAAAGAAAAGAAGGAAGGGGGAAAAAAGAAAGGAGTAAAATGGGTTATGAAGTAGAACCCAAAGAGAAGAGCACTGTGGTGGACCAGGCATGCGGTCAGGGTTGCCACCCTCTGCTAGCCAAGGCCCTCACAGGGTGGATGAGGAGGTTTAGGGAGTGTGGTGCCGGCTCCTAGATACAGCTCTTGGTGGTCTGTCTAGATGTTGTCTAGAGGTGATCAGGGTTTCTGATTCAAAAGTAGTTCATATGATCTCACAGGCTGATTGAGGTCAGAGTGCTTGCTCAGGGAAGGAACACTTTTAGGTCTAGAAAGACGCTAGGGGTGGGGCACCTGATTATGAAAGTGTTCTTGACTGTCCAGGGGTGACTGAAGATCTGGCACACTGTACATTCTGCTGCTCTGATGATGCAGTAGTGGTTCATCAGGAACATGATCCACAAGGGCACAGCTCCAACCTCGGGCAGAGCAGGCACTATGTGGAGGTAGGTGTGGAGAGTTGTCTCAGCTGCTAGGTCTGTGAGAGTGGGGACCAAGAGAGTGGGGGGAACTAAGGTGGATTCCATCTCTCTCATTGCCAGCCACCAATGTTTATGTTTCTCTTGTCAGACCACTGTCTTGATTGAAACTTCTTACAAAATGATCAAAGGGCAGCACTTCGTGAAACCAGTTTGGCAATTCTGTCTCTTATCTCCTAGTAGATATTCAATCCATTTTTCTATCCTTTCCTCTGAAGCTCAAGATTCCACGGTTGACATTTGTATCTCTTTCATTTATTCTCATGTGTCTTTGTGGTGGAGAGTCTGGGTAGCATGTTTGCTCACTCTACCATCTTTCTGGGAGTTTATCCATGTGACAGTCATTTACTGTTTCCCACCATGTTGTTGGTGAATATCTTAAAAACAAGAGGAGAAGAATAAAGAGAAATGTTCTATAGGAAAAGAAGATAAGGAAGGCCCCACAACTAATGGCAACCAAAAGAATGTATTTACAGAAGAATAAACTAGTGATGTCAGAGGGAAGAGAAGGCAAAGTATGTTTAGAGGATTCAGCTGATCAAAATGAGGGATTGGTGACAAAGGATTTGGAGTCTAGAATGTAGTACACATTTACCAAAACCTCACATCAACTCTATTATTACTCCAGTTTGGTCACATAACTGCTCATGGCATAGCTAGATTATGAATTCTGATAACACATTAATGTTCTTTCATTTACTCTATATTATCTCATATTTTAAGTTTTTTAAACATGCTTCAGAATCAGAAGCCTGCTTCAAGCATTGACCTCTTTGTATCTAAAGTTACTCATCTTTGCAATGAGAAAATATCTTTTCTGTCATTACTGAGCTGTTGGAAGATTTAATAAGATAGTGCTTTGTAATACTAACATTTATAAATACAAGTGATTATTGTAATAAAGATTTATACAGAAAATGGTTGATGAAATTACTCAATCTTTAGTTATTCTCTTTAAGGACTCATGAAACAATAGTTTCTCACTTAAGGAGCTAACAATTGGGCATTGTGGATTTAGTATTGTATATAGTTTACGTCTTCCTGCCCTTATGAAATTGCTGTGGAGAAGTTTAGAGTGGATTAATTATATGATTAAAATATTAGATAATAAGACTCCTAAGAAAAGGAAGGGAATTAAAATTAGTCTGTAGAATAATTGCCTCTGAATATGTAAAATATTATTATAAACACTAATATATAAACACTAATACATAAAACATTATGATAAACCTTTTGGCCAACATTTATCCATATTCTCTGAAATGACTTGAAATCACCCTGAACATATAGTATGGACATATTGAAGAATATACTAATAAAGATTCTGTGTTACATTTTCAAATAAACTACTTTTTAGTCCCATTTGTTGATGACTTTTTGAAAGTAAAATAGACACAGATCAATTTGATATGTTCAGAGAGAAGATAAACTTGCAATCAGGGATTAGAATAATTGAATTACTGAGGACTTCTTTCAGTTCTTGGCAGGTTGCTATAAGTTGGGATCTAATTGACAGCAATGGGTGACGAGAGTGGGTTCGTTCATCTATTTGCCTGTTGTGGTGTCTAGGGGTGGAGTTCATCCACTCAGTCAGGTTGTAGCCTGATGACATCTCCCTGGTGTCATAAGCCTTTTGGTATAAGAATGAGAGACACTGAACACCTCTCTCTCTCTCTCTCTTATTCACTGACCTGCCTTCGGGAAGTCTGCCTGCCTGCTACATGCGGACCATTTGACCCTGAGAGATGCTGGTGCCTTGCCATACTTCCAGCACTGTGGATCCACATGACTCTGCACCCACTGGTCTGCGATCTTCCTGCTTCCTGGTTCATCTTTCAAGTGTTTGAATCTGAAGTGGAAGTTACAGACTTATCAGATCTAAGTTGGACTGGGATTGGATGCTTTCTTGATATAGAATTACTTCTTGACATAAAACTCTTTGATGTATGAGTGTTGCTGAATTTGTTTCTCTAGACAACTCAGTCTACAACATCAGTCAAGACTGATAGTTGAATTGTGCCTACAGTGGATTTATAATTTAGAAGCAGTTTATTTCTTTATATTATGAAATTACTGCAGTCATTTGCACAAGTTGTTTCTCCATGATTCAGGTCTTCTCTACTGTCTTTTACATGAGTCTTACATTTTCTCCCTAAAAATTTAAGTATTAATGGCATCTTAACCTAGTATGTTGTTTGATATCTCTTTACTGGTGGTGACATTCAATCAGTTCACCCAGTTTGGCAGAACCAATACCATTTGGTTAATAGTTTATTGAGGGCAACAAATCACTTGTTACAATGGTATTTGTAACCAAGAATCTCTAAGGTGAGCAGTTGCCCAATGTAGAAATCAGAAACCTACATTCCTTTTTTCTTAATGTTCATATGTGCAACAATATGTTTTAAGCACCCATAGTAATGCTCAATCCATCTATAAGTATAAAAAATTAGGCAGAAATATGCTTTTAATATTTATTTATTCATTTCATAGAATGTGTTATACTTTTGATGAAATACTGCATTTTCATTCCCTTGTGTTTGTTACTTCAGTAAACAAACATATAACACAAACAGAAAAAGTGCCAAATGACTAGAGGGTGATATGCTGTCAATTGTTTCAGCTTTGTGTTATGTCCCAAATTCTCATCAGATACTAAGAGTGAATTATGCAACTCTGGAAAGTGTTCAAAGAGCTAAAAATTTTGTGAGAACAACTGTTATAAGTTCAGCTGAAGTAGAAAGGGTTTTTTCAAAGATGACCATAATATGTTCAGAGAAGTGAAGTTGCTTGTTTCTCATATATCAGGTACAATGGTTTTTGTCTAATCAGTCTGTCTCTAATGGAATGGGATCCTACTCCCACAGTGAAAAGATGGTTAAGGATAAATCACACTGCCAATGATACTTGGATAGAAGTGAAGTATATTACAAATAAGGATGCAAATTACAAAGCAAAATGGAAATATCACAAATAGCAGGAGTTTTTTTCTTTGTTTTACTAGGTATTATTTAACACTTTTCATTAGTATTTTAAAACTCTTACAACACAATCTAATTTGTGTACATCTTTTATTGTTCTTATTTAAGTATTAACTGTGAAATAATAAACTACGTTTAATTATTTCTTTTTTATTTCTTTCTTTTTTACCTATTTATTTAATTTTTTGTGTGGCATCACTGCCCTGGTGGGAGTAGGAAGCCCAGCCTTGCTCCCAGAGAGTTGCTGCTGGATTTGAACCACCAACCCTGTGGGTTGCAGTCCCCCACACAACCACTATGCCCCCAGGGATCAGCCCTTTTTTTTTTTTTTTGTCTCTTTTTTATATATAATTAAAGTGGTCCTTAGAGCACAGAACCAGTGTTAAATTATTTGAATTCCACCACTACTCATGTTGTTATTAACTAATTTAATGCAAATACGTTTGAGAATCACTGTTACAGGAATACAAGGGAGAATAAAAGGGATGAAGTTTTGTCCTTATTTTATCTGGAGGATGTGGGGAAGTAAAAAGGTAGCACCAGATAATTTAAGGACGTTCAAAGAAGTGAGATAATGTCATGCAAAGTATATAGGGAGATGTGTTTCAAAAATTATGTTCGACAGTGGTCGAACTATGGTCGATAGTGGTGAAGAAATCAGATGATTCCTGTTTATCAGAAAGAATAGCAACTGGAGTCTTTAGGCTTTGTCTAAAATCAAGCAGCCATCTAAGTGAGGTGTCCAGTAAGTCTACATGAAAGAAGCACGCCTGTCTATGCGATTTCAGAGTGTGAATCATAAAATTTAAAATCAGAGGAGGAAAGGGTATTGGAACTGAAACGCTGAGCATCCAGTTTGCAGAAGGCTAAAGAGGACAGTGAAAATCTCAAATCCAATTTGCTGGGCCCCCATGCATAGTAAGCCTCCAGTGACTATAGACCAGGGAGGTGAACAGTTATGAGACAGAGTGCACTGTAAAGCGGGTTATTGCAGATGTAGTTAGGCTAAAATTGAATACCTTATCATTAGCTCCCTTTTAACCCGTGAAAATTTGTTCCAGTTTTTAATATTTTCTCCTTTCTTTTAGATTGACATTTTTCTCTGCTTATTTCATTATCATTGTTATCATTGGTAGTATGTTTTCGGCAAATGAAATCTAAGATATGTAGATAGAGACAGTAACTGGATTGATAGTTTCTTGGGGGTGTGACAAGAGGTTCGGGAGCGATGGGAGCTAATCACAATGAGTACAAGAAAGAAGAAAATATTCTAAAATGGATTGTGGTGATGATTGTACAACTCTTTTAAACATGGTATGTGAATAATATGTCAATAAAATTGTTTTAAAAAATAAAATCTCAGGCTGAGCCCCGGTGGCGTAAGTGGTTGAGTGTGGGACTGCGGCCCATGGGCTTGGCAGTTCAAATCCAGCAGCGGCTCTCAGGAGCAGCGCTGGGTAGCTCCCATGGTCACCAGAAGGCAGTGATACCCAAACAAACAAACAAACAAACAAAAATAAGTCTCAAGCATTTACCAAATGCAAAAGGACAAGTTTGCGACAGAGAGACTTGTAATCAATGGCATTAATGAACTAAATACAGAGAAATTAATATAGAAATGTTTAGGGACATCATCTCTAGGAAGCTACACTGAGTCTAAGACCAGAAGAATGGACAAAACCAGTCAATACAAAGCAAACTGGAAAGCACTCCAAGCAGAGAGAAACAACCCCCTCAGTTTGAGATAGTTCGCCTATTTGAGAATCTAATGAAGAGACCAGTGTGATAGAGAATCCACTTGTCATGGAGTGGATTTTTACCCATAACAAACCTATATAAGGTTTCTGAGGTTGTAAATATTTACAGGAGCAGAGAGCCTTATCTTTCTCCTGACGAGTGGCTGGTCGGTTTAAGTCTCTAACCTTGGGATTAGCATCCTTACCTATCAGCAACATGAGGTCTCCTGGGGCTGGTCATATGAAAAGGCTGTATTAAAGAAAATGGGAGAAGCAGGCAGAAATCACACGACTTTGGGTGCCACTATTGGGATTAAAATGTAATTACAGTGGGGAGACACCAAGGGTTGAAGCAAGCACTCAACTAGCTGATCTGATTAAGATGCTCCAATCTGATCCGGCTGCTGTATGGAGGATGGATTATTGAGTGGTGAGGAAGGACGCAGGGACACAAGGTAGAGCAGTGGTTCTCAACTTGTGGGTCCCAACCCCTTTGGGGTGTGAGTGTCGAACGACTCTTTCACAGGGGTTGCCCAATTCATAGCAGTAGCAAAATTGTAGTTAGGAAGTAGCAATGAAAACAACTTTACAGTTGGGGGGTCAGCACACCATGAGGAACTATATTAAAGAGTCGCGGCCTTAGGAAAGTTGAGAACCACTGAGTTAGAGGGTTAAGGCCAGGAAGCAAGAAAGAGGAGAATGGCCAGGCTGAGGTGGTGGCCACAGAGGCTGAGAAAAAGGGACAAATTCCAGATATGCTTTGAAAGTAATGATGGGATTTTCTGAGAGAATGGTTGTGGAAAATGAAGGAAAGGGAGAATCAAGAATGATTCCTAGGTTTTTGACTAATGCAACCACAAAGTGAGATGCATTTTTAAAAAAATGTCATGTCTTAAAAAAATGACTGATAAACTTAACAAACCAATTCTAGCAAGGATCTGTACTCTATTTCCAAGCCAAACTGCATTTAATTTAACCATTCTCCTATACGTTTAATTACCCATCTAAGGGAGACTTTTTAGCTAGCATGAAATATTTTAATTCTCACTGAGAATTTGTCATTTGACAGTTTAAAAGTTATACCAAATAAAAATTAGTTGTTTTCTCTTACCATCAGGACATGAATAAGTTGATCAGTGTCATGTCATCCACACACTTTTAGCTCTTGACATCTCCCTCATAACCTTATCTCCCACTATAATATTCCTGTTAAAATGCCAAATGAGCTAAATAAAAATCTGTATTGCCTCTTCATCTGAACCTGAACAGAAAAAGATGACTGGAGAAAAATCATGGGCCTCAACTTACTGATTATTTTGTTTGACTCTGTGTTAGATAGGGTTCTCTAGAGAAACAAGACAAGAACACTAATCATTTTATATATATTTATCTAGGTAGATAACATAAGAAATAAACAAGCTTAATCTATAAAGCAGTACAAATGATTCAGTGCAACTCACTGCCATGAGACAGTTAACACACCGACAGTCCTTCAAGTCTTGAGGACCACTGGGCAGCCCCAGACAGCAAACAGCAAGGCAGGTCACCAACAGTCAGCCAGATGTCAGGGCCCAACAGTCCGCAGCTGAAGAGATGTATATTCTAGTGGCATGGCGAAGCAGGCCTTGAAGGAATCTCAAATTACAGTGACACAACTCACAGGTTAGGTGTCCCACAGGTCATGTAGCTTGCAAATGGGGGCAAGCAAGGCAGCTGCACACTGGTCTGAAGATCCAAGAACAAGAGACAGGAAAGGTGAGCTCACCGAGCCATTTATCTCTCTACCCTTCAATTAATCCCACATGTGTCCATTGACCATGTTAGCACAATAACCGCCACAATCGCAGATTCCTAACTAAAGAAGGCCTTAGTCCAGCCCAATAATTCTAATACAATTTTCCTACTTAAGTCACCTTCCTACCCTTCCAGATGATTATTTAACATAATCATCTCTCTGCAACACCTCTTCTCTATTTTTTCACCTCATAGTGATTAACCTTGCTTCCTATTTCAACCAGGAGAGAACTTCCACATCTCTGTCCACTTTTGTCAGAGCAGCACACTTACATATTCATAATCATATATCATTATCTATAATAAAATTAAGTTGATCTCTAAAATATAGGCACTTATTTCTAAATTATACACACATATTGTTGCATTCCATATTATAAATCATATAGACTTGATAGCTATTTTTTAAAGGATGGGTTGAAAGGACTTCCAGTTTAGGAGGACTGACACAGATACCATCTGATTTCATCACCACACTTTGCTATGGCACCCAGTGATCTCCTCATGACGGTGAGTACTGGGCAGGGCCAAGGGCATGTTTCCTCGACAGAAAACATTGATAATTAAGAAGAAATGAAGGATAGGAGAAATATTGAGAGCATCAAATTGGATGGTGATAATATTATTATGGGATAAAAAACTTTGAAATATTTTGAAAATATTGAATACCTATTGTGTGCCACTGAGATTATAAGTAAGATATACTGTGGCACTTGGGCTAACAGCGTTCATAAATATATAAATATAAAATAATACAGAGGCTACTATAGTGAAAATATAAGTAAAATACAATATTACACAAATATTTATGTAATTACAGATGAAGAGAATCAAAAAAGCCCATAAAATGAGGTCATACTTGAGAAAGCTTTGAAAGCTGAGCAGAAGTTTCCCAGGCAGATAACAAAGGAAAGGACAAGCCAGTCAGAGCAGTGAAAGCATAAAATTTTCCAGGGGGGTAAGAGAAATTTTCTCTGTAAATAAAGGTAAAATATGCTGAATAACAAAAAATTTGTAGATATAAAATGTTATTATGAGAGGAAGGCATAATAGCATGTCTAAGGATTGTTTCTATTGATATAAGCACATATCTTGTGAAATGTGCAAATATGTTTTGTCAATAATATGGTACTCAGAGTAGAGTCCGTGTTGTCAGTTACATAACATAGAAAAAATTGATATTTATGCCTAATTACTAGCCTGGAATACAACAAATACTTTAAAATGCCTGCATTTATGTACTAAGATAATGTTCAAATAGCCCATGTACTTGAAAAGAAAGAAATATTTGAAATGGCTCAAAGAAACAAACAAAAAGCATATGTGCCATTCATTATTTTAAAGTTCCTCTGATACAAGTAAATAACATGGACCCTCATTACTACACATTAGAATAATGTTCTATTTGGTATTTATTTGCTCCCATATTCTTAAGTAACTTAGAGTTACTTCTTGACTTTTCAGGTTAGGTAATCGTTGCTAACTTCAACTACTTTTTGCTAACTTTGATCTACTCGTTTCCCATTGGGCATTCCTGCCTTCAAACGCACCTTTGTCCTTCAGTCAAGACCTCGATGTAACCTTCTCCAGAAAATAAATCTCCTTTTGCGGCATGATGCAAAGGTAGACATCTGCAGTGCAGAGTGGTGGGGGTACCTGTTGGTGTAACTGCTTCACAAACAAACTTTCCATCAAGACTATCACTGTCCACATCCCCTCCAACCCAGATGTTCCAGACACCAATTTCTGAACCTTCTGTGTCTAAAGGTTGGGGTAGAGGTGGGAGATGAGGGAAGGATGGAGAGCAAGAGTCTGCGTTACAATATAGGCTCCTTCTTGCTTTGTAAACTTTTCTTTCTTGGGTCAGCCAATTCACTTGGCATTCATCTTTCTTCTTTCTGGCTTCCTATATCTAGATTGTATCACTGTCTTTTTCTTTGTTCTGTAGGCTTATGCTGTATTTTTAAATCCACTATGATCACTGTAGTGGGTGTCTGGAAGGGAACTAGTGTGGTGATGAAATCAGATGGTATCTGTGTCAGTCCGGGTAGACTAGAGGAACAAATTTCATAGACACACATACAGATATAAGGAAAAGGTTTATATACAAGAGGAACAGGACATCGAGCTCAGTCCAATTTAAAGTCATAAGTCTGATATTATCCTATATGCCTGAAATCAGTCTATAAAGTCTCCTTCTGACTCACAAAGTCATAGGTCAGTGGGTGCAGAATCCCGGCACTGGCAGGGGTCTCCACATGGCTCCTTGCTTCCAGGGCTCAGGGTCCATCAACAGCAGAAGCAACTCAGCACTGGCAGAAGTCTCCATGTGGCCACCCCCAGCTTCAGAGGTCTGGCTCCATAAGGGCAAAGGAGTATGGTCTCTCCGCTGGCTCCTCCAGCTTCTCGGACACTGCTATCTTGTCTTGTCCGTGATTCATCATCTCTCAGAACTAACTTTCAACAACTAGGGAGACGGCTTCTCCTCTCCACAAGGGAAATATCGCGGGATTTCCCAGAAGTCTCAGGAGAAAGCCATGCCCACATAGAGGCCTCATTGGCTACTCAATGGCTATCTCCAGATTATCAAGAGATAATCTGGATAATCCACCCCTATATTTCAATCATAAAATTAACATAAGCACATGACTGCCACAGTATCCGGTTATCATGAAAAATAGTGTCTAGTGTCTTGAAAGCTTGTCTAAATGAGGAATCAGCTAAGTCTGCATGGAAGAAACACACCAGACTGTGTGATCTAAGCACCCAAACCTCGGAGAGGGAGTGGGTCCAATGTCTAAATTCCAGACACCCCTGGTCGCAGAAAGCTATGGATGATAGAGGTAACCTAAAATCCATTTGCACAGTCCTTACACTGATTGAGTTCCCAGTGAATGCCCCAAACCCATAGACTAAGAATGCTAACAGCCTCAATATCAGACAAAAAGTATTGTAAAGTGGATTTTAGTTGTCCTTATTAGGCTAAAATGTAACAGCTTTTCATTTCATTCCCCTGGGATCCAATGTGAATTTATTCTAAGTGCTTAATATTTCCTGTTTCCCCTTAGCTTGAGAGCATTCTCTGTTTTAAATAGTCATTGTTGCTGGATCCTGTTTGTTGTCTTTGTTTTGTATGTTGATTTGTATAGGGAAACAAATGTTTGTTTGGAAGGGTGGCATTACAAAGACAATATCTGGATCAATGCTTACCTGAGGGTACATAAGGGGAGAAGAGGAGACAGTATTAATGTGTACAAAGAAGAAAAGTTTCCAAGGTTGACTGTAGCGATGATTGCACAACCCTTCTTGATGTGACCGAACTATTGAATTGTA
>PVJH01037251.1:0-18108 GCA_004026705.1 Nesogale talazaci | reverse complement strand
GCAATATGCCTTTATACTTTCTTCTTTCTGTTTAAAAAATCATTTATTAAAATATAATCCAGGCATCATACCAATTGCTAGTTCAGTCATATCAGGTAGCATTGTATATTTGCTACCACAATAATTTTCTAAACATTTTGTTCCTTCTTCTATGCCTTGATATCAGCTCCCCATTACCCCCCTTCTCTGGCTGTGCCCACAGGAACTCTTATTCTAGTTATCTTGTCTATAGATTTACTCTACCTGGGTTTCATATCCTGAAAAACCATAGAAAAATGTCTAACAGAGAATCAAGAATACTAACAACAATAACATAGTGCATGACAGTCAAGAATGCTAACAACACTACAATAGAGATAAGCTCCAATTCAAAAAAAAAGAAACCAGAAAATATGAAAAGTCATATCAAGCTGAAAGTACATAAGAATGGAGATCAAATGTCAAGGTTTGAACCATTCAAGTCAGATTTCTCATTTTGATGTAGTATAATCAACTCTACAGTACTTGCTGTATGATATCCAGGTTATTCCCATCCCTCAATTACAGTCAGAGGGAAGTCACTGGAGGGTTGTTATATGTGTAGATCTATTTCTAAGCAATGTCTACATGAATTCCAAAAAAAAAAGTTTCAAAGGAAATGCTTTAGCCTAAATATATAAAATTTCCAAGAGTTTTAAAAATTGTATTGTCTATTATAAAGTACCTTTTTTTCTATTTTTTTTTATTTTTATTTTTTTATTTTTAGGCATCACTGCCCTCAGGTGGTGGGAGTAGGAGGCCCAGCCTTTGCTCCTGGGAGCCAGAATTGAACCTCCATCCCAGTGGGCCGCAGTCCCGCGCACAGCCACTACGCCACCGGGGCTCAGCCACCTTTTTTTCTAAAACAAAAAGATGTGTTATGCTTAGAAAAATGTCAGTTTCCCAATTAAAGATGGGTCTTGTCTTTTGTTCATGAACATTACCAATATCTCTCTTTTTAACTGAGCTTTCATTGTCCTGATTCTGGCATAATCCTATTTTGTAAGAATCTCCCTTCCAGATGAAAATGATATCAGAAAACTTTTAAGAACTTGGTTGTTTTGCATATCTTCTATTTTTTTCCGTTTATATTTTTACTTTAAAAAAGCATATTCCACTGAAGAGTGAAAGGATTTGAGAGCATCTGGGTGCTAGTCTGCTACCACCTGTAACAACCGACATTCATCTTTACATCCTTTCTCTCTTTCCTGGAATACCCTGAGAAAGTTAATCAGTCAGAAAGTTAATTGGAATTTAGTTCTCCTAAAAAGTCTCATCATCTTCAGCAATTCTCTTTATCGCTGGAAGCTGTCATTTAGAGAGAATGTCTGCAGAGATTCTTATCAAAGTAATTGAAAAAGAGATTTTATTTTAGATTTTATTTTAGGTTTCATGCTTGGAGTTTAAGCCCAGTTTATTTTATTCCAGGGAATAAATAACATGCAGGCATTCCATTTCAAATGCGGGCTTTTGACTGCATGGGGTTTTGAATGGGCTCAAGGGGAAAGTGCTTAGTACAAGTTAGTAACCCTGTACTTCTAAAACACAGTTGTATTCAGGTAGAGGATTGGTTGCTATTTTCTCATCAGCTGCAAGGGGAGTGGGTTGGTGGTGGACATTTCTCTTTTTTGGATCTCAGATTGTTTGTTTTTTTTTATTTTATTTTATTGGGGATTCTTATAGCTCTTAACACAGTCTCCACATATATCCATTGTGTCAAGTACATCTGCACATATGTTGTCATCACCTTTTACAAAATATTTTCTTGCTACTTGAACCCTTGGTGTCAGTTCCTCATTTTTCCCTCTCATCTCCTCCCTCCCTCATGTACTCTTAATAATTTATCAACTGTTCTTTTTTTCCCCCTTGTATCTTTACAATGCCCACCGTCTCCCTTCACCCACTTTTCTGCTGTCTGCTTCTCTGGGAAGCGGGGCATAAGTTAATTATTGTGATCATTTCTCCCCTCCCCCACCCTTTCCCTTACTCTCCTAGTATTGCTACACCCCTTATTTGTTCTCAATGGTTTATCTGGTCTGGATTCCTTATATTGTGAACTCTTATCTGTACAGTATGTATGTTCTGGTCTAACCAGATATGTAAGACAGAATTGGGGTCCTGATAGTGGAAGGGGGATGTTAAATACCTAGAGGCAGGTTGTGTGTTTTGTAGGTTCTATTCTGCACCCTGACTGGCTTGTTCTTCTTGGTGGCCCTTCCGATGTAGGGCGGGGGCGGTCTCCAATAGACGAATAGTGGGCATTTAGGTGTCCACTCTGCCATTCCCTCATACCCATTGTTGTGGATTTTTTTGTTTGCTTTGTGTCTTTGATACCAAATCCCATCAACACTTCATGATCACACAGGCTGATCATGTAGACTTTCTTGCTTCTCAGTTAGATGGCCACTTGTTTATCTTCAAGGCTTGAAGACCCCAGATGCTATATCTTTAAATAGCTGGGCACCATCAACTTTCTTCACCACATTTGCTCATGTCCCCATTTTATCCTCAGAGAGTGTGTCAGGGAAGGTGAACATCAAAGAGTGCCATTTTAGTAGAACAAACTGTTCTTGCATTGACCGAATACTTGAGTGGAATCCCAATGTCCATCTGCTACTGTAATACTTTAAATAAATAAATAAATAAATAAATAAATAAATAAATAAATAAATTTACATAGTTCTATTGTCATTGCCTATGAGTATATTTACATATATTCATGGCTGTGTGTAGACCTCTACAATTGTCCTTTGCCTCCAGTTCTTTCCTCTATTTCCTTTTACCTTCTTAGCGTCCCACTATTATGGGACTTCGTTTAGGTCTTGGTAATGCCTCTCAGCTACATTGCCCTTGAGTGATCCCCCCAACCTTCTACACATCTTATGTCCTCCTCATCATCAATTCTGCATCACTTTTTCCCCTTTTCTGTGTGTTTGTTTGCACCCCACTCCTTTTCCTCCACCTCATTCTTTCATGTGTCCCCTGGAACCATCGGTCCTATTATTCTCACCTCCAGATTGTTCATCCCACCTTATCCAGATGGGCATTCATAGACAATAATATACACACAAACAAAGCAACACATAACGGGAAAAAATAAAACAACAGCTAATACAAAAAGTGATATTTGTTCATAGATTAAAAAATAATCAACAGCAAATATATATATATATATATATATATATATATATATGTACATATTCCTCAACAATTCCAGGTCTTCCATTGACCTTTATGAATTTTTTTTCAGTCTAGTCCACTGGGATGCTACACCCTTGCCCCAAAGTCCGCCTTTGACACTCCTTGGAGACTTTGTTGCTTTATTCTCCTTGCTGCTCATCTGTACTACCTTAGTGTTTCACTCCAGTGCGGTGTGGTCAGATCAGGGACATTTCTTGCACCAGGTCCCCAATGTTGTCTCTCTCAGTGATATGTGTCAGTGAGGGATGCCATTGTGTCTTGAGATGGGGCTGGTCCAGTGATCCTAACTGTGCATTTGCTGTTCTGGGCAGAAATATTATCCTCAGGGCTTGTTGATCCGGGATTTATTCCACTCTCTCTCCTTCCGCTTTTGTTTGCTCCTGATAAGATGAGCCCTCTTCATGAGCTGTAGCTTCAGTACTGTCTTCTGAGGTGCATGCTTCTGGGGTGTGGCATGGGGGATGCCATGTAGTTCAGATTGGGTTCCAGCCCTGCAGTCCTTTCTATTGGTTACCTGCTTCATGACTGTTGTTTGCATTCTTGTCTTAGCACATCAGTTTGAAAACTAGACGTTCTCTCCCTCTCCTGTGAAGATATAAACAACAAACATTCTCCCCTTGGGTGGGTTAGTGCTCTGTTCCCCTCATACCCCTTCTTTTTCTGCCCCCCCCAACCTCCTTTTTGTAGATACTTTCTCTTCTTTTTGTGTGTGTGTGTGGCATCACTGTCCTGTTGTGTGTAGGAAGCCCAGCCTTGCTCCCAGAGAGCTGCTGCTGGATTCAAACCACCAACCTTGTGGACCTCAGTCCCACACACAACCACTAGGTTACCACCCCAACATCCTTTTTAGCAGACTGCCATACATACATATTCTCGGGTTGGGTTTGGCACCTGTCATAGGACCCAGACTTCACCCAGGACTGTATGTATGTAGTAGCTTTTCCCGTACATCCATCAGTTTTTTAAGTAATTTTTTTTATTCTGAAATAATTAATGATTCAAATACAGTAGTAATATGTTCCAAAGCCAAGTACAATATCCAACCCCAGAGTCAACATTAATAACAGTTAAAATACATGAAATTCCAACCCACATGGATTTTTTTCTCATGCTATCCTTGAACTACTAATTTATTTTCTATCATATAATCATTTAAAGACATATATAAATGGAAACATGCATCATGCAGTGTGTGAGGCTTAGATTATTTTTCTCACTTAACATTGTCCTATGGAGATTTATTCAAGTTGTTCTATGTATTAATAGCTAATTCATTTTTATTGCTGAGTATAATAATGTGGTATGGACATATAATACTTGGTTCAACATTCATTGAATTTTGCAGTATTGCTCCATATGCCACTAACTGAACCTCTTCTGAATTGTGGGTGTCACAACTCAAAACAAAGGGACCTATGTATCTATTCAAGGGCAGGTAATCATTAAGGGTATAAAGTTGGTTTCAAACAGGAACCGTGGTGGTATGGCGCTTGTGTATTTGGCTGCTATCCACAGGTCAGCAGTTCAAAACCACCAGCTTCTCTGAGGGAGAAAGTTGAGGCTTTCTATTTCCATAAGTGTTCCAGTCTCTGAAACCAAAGCAGGCAGTTCTGCCCTGTCCTGAGGAGATGCAATGGGTTGGAATTGACTCAATGGCAGTGATTTCAGGGGGCAGAGGGGGAGGAATGTTTCAGTTTGGAGATACTAGGGTAGTTCCTATGTAAAGATGATGTATAGAACTCAACACAAATTTTGGCGAATAATTTCTGTTTAATGCAACCAAAATGCATCTGTAAGCTACTTGAAAGGCCCATCTTCTAATTTAATTTGCACTACACAAAACAATGAAATTGCAGGAACTTACTGAGTATCTATAATTGATTTCCAGTAGATGTTTTAGGGACAACATTTTTTAATTTGTCATTTAAGGGACCCTGGGTAAGTTTTAATGGATTAGATTAAAACATGTGGATCTGAGTGGGGAGTTTTACATCTTTATCTGAAAATTTTCATTTCATCAGTTGTGGAAGTATGCAAAATACCACATTATTAGCTGTCATGTCAATGCTTTGTGTCAGCAATTTTGAAAACAGAACATTTGATGTGCTGCATGAGTTGTGACAATTATTGTGAAATAAACTTTAAAGCCAGTTTACTTCAAAATTCAGATAATTTTAAACCTGATGATAGATTCTTGTGTGTGATGTATTAGTACTGAAATATGTGTATTGATATATTTCATAACCTCTAAGACATTTAAATAGCTATATTTCAGCATTTTTTGTTTTTGCAGAAGGATATAAAGGACAGTAAATCTCAAATTACATTTACAGAAGACTCACATGCATCAGGCCTCCAGTGAACTGACATATTTGTCCATTCGGGAAGTTGATGAATGTTCAGAAGGAGAATTGTCATCAATTGACATTTCATCTTTTGGGGAATGAGGATACCACACATATACACTTGAGTTTTTCTAATAGCACTGTACTTATAAACTGTGTTCAACATCAAAATGCTTCTGTGGCATTTTTGCTAAACATAAAACAAAATTTAACAGCTTTATGCTGATCTCTTAAATCAGTCATTCCCCATCAGTGAGATCTGAGTGAAATTGCTTTTATCAAAAAATTCACTGTGATCAGAGAGAACCTTCCCAGGTGATGCCACCAGGTGCACTCTACCCGAGCTAATTGCTTGATGCTTGCCTATTAGGGAAATACATAGTAAGAAAGTCCATGGTGAATCTGGGGGTGTTGGATGTACTTCCTTTTATATTTAAATACATGAATTATATGTTAAGTGAATTACATATAAATGAAACTGTTCTCTTTTTTAAAAGGAAATGTCAGAAGAGGCTGAAATTTTCTTTTAAACCTGTTGTCGCTGTTGTTGTTGTTGTCGTTGTGAGGTAATGTCAAGTTTGTTTCTACTCATAGAGGAGACCCTATGTCCAACAGAATGGAACACTACCTGGTTCTGTGCCATCCTTACAAGTATCCTTATGTTTGAGCTCATTGTTGCAGACACTCTGACAGTCCATCTTGTCAAGAATCTTCCTCATTTTTCTTCCCCTCCACTTTACCAAGCATGATATCCTTTTCCGGGACTAGTCTTTCCTGACCACATGCCCAAAATATGTAACAGAAAGTGTGGCCAAACAAGATGTAATCCTTGACAACTTCTATTTTTTATTCATTTATCGTGATGCTAATTATGGGTCCAGTGATAAGACTTTGTATTTTCTTTACTTTGAGTTTTAATCTATACTGTCATCAGGGCTACACTGCTTTGTCTTAGTAAGTACTTTAAGTCTTCCTCACTTTCAGCGAGCAAGATGGTGTCATCTGCATATCACAGGTTGTTAATAAGTCTCTCTCCAATTTTAGTATTGCATTCTTCTTCATATCATATAACTTTTCTTATTTATTTGCTCAGTATATAGATTAAACATAGAGTAGCTTAAGTAAATGGAAGAAATTACTGAGGCAAAGTTGAATGGAATATTTCAAAGGACAACTGGAAAAGGCAATGTCAAGCATTAGAATAAAATGTGCAGACCTGAAGTTAGAAGCCCAAAAGGAAGAACCCCAATTAGAACTACTCACGTGGAATGCAATGAAGAATATATTTAAGCTCCAATTTGCAACTTTGGAGGATTTCATGTACAAGAGTTTGAATATCACAATAAGTATCAAAAGAAATTGGTTGGGCCATGCAGTCATTGCACTAGAAAGAATGAGTAGATGCTCTGCAATTTCAAGAGATAGCAAATAAAGAAGGTCAGATGGCTCTGAAGGAAGTAGTTCATACTACAATAAAAGCCTTGGTCAAAAACAAGACTCTGGTAATGATGAGATACCTATTTAAATGTTCCAACAAATGGATCCAGCTCTAGAAATAATCACTCACCTATACCAAGAATTTTGAACCAACGGGAAGAGATCCATATTTGTGCTCCTCCCAACAGAAGATTATTCAACATAATGTGGAAATTATAAAACAATATCAGTATGATCATGTGCAAGCAAGGTTTTTCCAAAGATAACTCAAAATCATTTGCAACAGTACATCTACATGCAACTGCGAGAAATAAGAGCTGGATTCAGATGAGGGATCTCCTTGCTAATGCCAGAATCATTTTGTGTGCAAGCAGTGAACACCATAAACATGTTGACCTGTGTTTTATTCACTATGCAAAGTCATTCAACTGTATGCATCAAAAGAAATTATGGATAATATTGTGAAAATAGCATCTTTGGGGCATGTTAACTCTGCTCCTGAGGAACCTGTATATAAATTAATGGTCAGCCATACAAATAGAACAACGGGGTACAGTATGATTTAAAACAGGACAGGTATGCTTCAACCTTTGATCCTTGCGCCATACTTTTCCAGTTTGTATGCAGCACATGTCATCTGAGAAGTTGGACTCTATAAACTAAAATATGACATCCAGATTGGAGGAAGACATGTTAAAGACCTGCACTATGCAATTCACACAAATCATACAACATGCTTTCTGAAAGCAAAGAGTACTTGAACCCTTTACTGAAGACCAAGGATTACTGCTTTCAGTATGGGTTGCACCTCAACAGGAAAGAAAAACTGCTCCTTCCAACAGGAGCAGTCAGTAGTGCCATGATAAATAAAGAACATACTGAACTTGTCAAGGATTTAATTTGACATAGATCAGAACAACCATGGAAGCAGCAGTCAAGAAATAAACTGAGTGTCACAGTAAACCTCTTTAATGTTTTAAAGCACAAAGATGTCACTTAGAAAGTAAGTCACACTTGCTGAAAGTCATAGTATTCTCCACTGCCTTAAGTACATGGGAAAGCTGAAGAATGGATAGGGAAGACAAAAGGAGTTGGTATATTTGAAATGATTTTGGCAAAAATTATTGGATATACCGTGGACTGACAAAAGAAAGAACAAATCTACCTGGGAGAAAGTATAGACATTCAGAATGCATCTTAGATGTAAGGATGGTGAGCCTTCGTCTCAAGTAGTTGAATACCATATAAGGAGAAACCAGTCCCTGGAAAAGAAAATCATACATGGGAAAGTAGTGGGTCAGTGAAAAAGAAGAAGACCATCTGTGAACTGGATTGATAGCTGCATTATTGGACTTACGGATAACAAGCATTGTGAGGAAGGCATAGTACCAGGCAGTGTTCCATTCCGCTGTGAATAGTGTTACTAAGAACGGGTGTCAACTGGATGGTATCTGACAACAACACAAAATAAGACGATAAATGCACTTTTGTAACTGATTTATTTCACTCAGCCTAACATTTTCAGACCTATCTTTGTTGTAGCATGCATCAGAGCTTCATTGTTCCCTTATAGAATAGCATACTAGCAATTGTAGTATACGAATGAGCCCTGGTGGTATAGTGGGTGCATGCTGGGCTGCAATCTGAAAGGAAGGTCAGCAGCTGGAAACCACCTGCCACACAGCTGAGAAAGATGGGACGTTCTACTCCTGTAAAGAATGACTGTCTTGGAAACTCGCAAGGGCAGTTCTACCTTGTCATAAAGGGTAACTATGATTTGGCATTGACTCATAGCAGTGAGTGAGTGAGTGAGTGAGTGAGTGAGTGAGTGAGTATCATACTATTGCTTAACTACCTTTGGGTTACTCATTCATCCTGTGATAGGCACATAGACTTCTATCACGCTTTACTTTGGGATGAAGGAAGTTACAGATATAAACATTCTTCTACCCATCCAAAACTTACACTCAGCAGGTCTACACACTGGTATGAGTGCCTACAGCAGAAGGAAAAGTAAATTTGAAATGGACTTGGATTCTTTTATAACATACGTATTTGTTTCAAATAAGCAGTTTTTAAAAAAGAAAGAAAGTAAACATTTTTTGAGAAGGGCTAAAAATGACATTATAGTCTTTTCTGAGTTTGGGAAGGAAGACAGAGCCAAAATAGACTTAAAAATAAGGATGATTTCCAGGTCCCTGAAGAAGCAGAATTTCTTTGTTATCTCTGTTAATCTGTGAGTTAGTGCCCTGTTCCTGTGGACCTGAAACTAAGAAGTCCAAGTCAAGGGAACAGGGAAGGTGGGATATTTGTGTGCTAGCAAGAAAGACACAAGGGCCTAAAGTGGCAGTTCTTTGCTAACCCATGTGAAAGTATTTTAGTACTGGAATCAATAGGAAACTTTCTAATTTATCCAGATATCAGCGGTGGGGAAGGAGTCAAAGTAGAGCCACTCCGAGACGTAATTTCATCATGCAAGAGTATATATTGCAATGTAGAAATTCTGACGGATAAAATTTTAAAATTAGCAAGTTTTTAAAGGTAGCAAGTTTTCAAGAGAGTGATCATTTGTTTACTTTGCAGAAGGGCCTTTCAGATCTTATATTCAAGTTACCTATCTATACTCATCGTGTTTTGCATTCATTGGTATGTAGATGCTTGTTTTGGAAAATTGTAGGTCATCAGTTTCATATCTTAGAAACAGTATTATATTTTGTATTATATTTTGTATTATATTTTGTCCTTTTATCATCATGAGAATAGAAGAAATACTTAATACTCTGTACTCAGTCTTTGTGTAGCAGAAATGTATAAAGCACATGGCTGTTAACCTAAAGGTTGGAAATTCAAGTCAACTCAAAATTACTGAAGAAGTGATACCTATTGCCCCACTTCAAAATAGTATTTTAAAATCCCCAAACTTTGAAACATCTATTGAAGGTGAAAGGGACCTATTAAAAATAAACCACCTGTTCACATCGAAGGATTTGGTGGGGGGAGGGTGAAAGGGAAAAATGGAGGAGCTGGTCCCAAGGGCTCAATGCAAAGTAAATGTCTAGAAAAGAAAGATGGAATATATGTCCTAATATGTCAAATATAATTGATGTATGGTTTATAACAATAGTTGTAAGAGCCACCCAAAATTGGAAAAAATGGCAGTAAAAAGGGAGTCCAAAGAGTGAAAAAATGATATTCAGTAATGACACAACAAAGAACTGATTTACAAACATTGACCAGTATTTTACAAGCCTACACCAAGAAGAAAACAAAAAGAAAAAACTAAAACTAACAATCCCCTGAGAAGGTGGGCAAAGGACTGAACAGACATTTCACAAAGGATAATATTCCAATAACTTTAAAACACATGAGGAAATGCTCCTGCTCACTAGTCATCTCAGAAATGAAAGTCAAAACAACCATGAGATACAACCTAATACCCATAACAGAAGCCACATTAAAAAAAATGAAGAACAACAAATGCTGGAGAGGGTGTTTGTTATAGGTGAATTAGTCTGGGTAGACTAGAGGAACAAATTTCAGAGACATGCATATAGGTATAAGGAAAGGGTTTATATACAAAAGAAATGTGACCCTAAGAAGGCATCCCAATCCATTCCAGTGCAAAGTCATAAGTCCAATATTAACCCATAGGCCCGAAGTCAGTCTATAAAGTCTCCTTCTGACTCAGGAAGTCACAGGTGCAGAAATCTGGCACTGGCATGGGGTCTCCCCATGGCTCCTCGCTTCCAGGGCTCAGGTCCATCAACAGCATGCCGCTCCAGCTTCAGAGGTCTGTCTTCATCAGGGAAAAGTCAAGTGGTCTCTCCGCTGGCTCCTCCAACTTCTTGGAGGCTGCATCTTGTCTTTTCCGTGATTAAGCGTCTCTGAAACTAACTCCCAACAACTGGGGAAGATAGCTTCTCATCTTCACGAGGGAAATATCACAAGATTTCCCTGGAGTCTCAGGTGAAAGCCATGCCCACAAAGAGGCCTCATTGGCTGCTCAATGGCTATATCCAGATTAACAGGCTAGACTCCACCCCTATATTTCAATCATAAAATTAACATAAGCACATGACTGCCACAATAGGTAAGCTTGTGGTGCCAACATGGCCAAAGACGATAGGTAGGTCTGTTGTGTGACGACATGGCCAATGAACATACTCGATCAATGGAAGGGCGAAAATAGAAAAGGCTTGGCAAGCTCCGCCCTTGCTCTCTGGCTTTTGGATCTTCAGACCAGACAGCTGCCTTGTTTATCCTGTGCCTCGACCTCCAAGCAGTATTACCTGTGGAACACCTAATCGTGGACTGTGGAGCCGTGAGTTGTGCTTCCTTCAAGCCCTACTTCGCCACGCTCCTGGGATATACATCTCTTGAACTGGGGACTGTTGGACTCTGTCATCTGGCTGACTGTTGGTGACCTCCTCTGCTGTTTGCTGCCTGCGACCAGAAAGCCTAGATTGCTCTACAGAGGACTACTCAGCGGCCCTCAAGACTTGAAGGACTGCCAGTCTTCTAGCTGTCTCACTCAAGTGAATTGCGCTGAACAATTTGTACTGATTTATAGATAGTTAACTGTTTCTTTCTTATCTTAAAAAAACCTTCTCTCTATATAATTATAGAAAGAGAATTACTAGTGTCCTGTTTTTTTTTTTATTTCTCTAAGAGAACCCTGCTCGACCCAGTGTCATGAGACTGGACCTCGTATGCACTGCTGGTGGGCTTGTAAATACATCCATTGAGCAAGGTCATACAGCAATACTCAAACACATGAACATGGAACAATGGACAATATGAGGAAATAGGAAACTGATCATAAGCAGATGTTTGCACCTCATGTTCATCACATCACTTTTCACAATAACTAGAGGCAGGAAACAGAGTAAATTTCCATCAGTAGATGATGGGATAATAATTTGTGGTAGGTGCATAATGAAACAATATGCACCCATAAAATAGTGATGAAACAAAAAAACACCTCAACATGTGGAGGGAGCTGAAAGTCTTTATGCTGAGTGAAATTAGTCAAGCACAAAAGGACAAAATCTGTATGAATTCACTGCTGGCGAATCAAGCAACTAAAATGGCACACACCTACGCTTGGAAGAACCTCAGACTGTTGACTGGACAGCCAGACCCCCTGGCACAGAGGCTGACCAGCACCAAGGAACCATACCCCATCCACTCCAGCTCAGTGTCTTGAGTAAGTAAGGATTTAGGAACACATTAGGCCAGAGGGTGCCTCATGTCAGTCAGGATCAAAGGGTCAAGGGCGGGGAAAGAGGTATCTATAAAGTGAGGCTGACACATCTGTCTTTGAAGAGCTTACCCTAGGTAGGTAGACAGCTTTCGCAGAGGGAGAAAGGATATGGATGGGAAGAACAAGACAGGAGAGGGGATATTAAACAAACACGTCTGAGGAACACAATTATAAAACACTAACTTCGAGGTCTGAGGGAGAAAGGTTGAAAATTAGGGGTTAGGATCTTTGGGGGGCATGCACCAGAAGTACCACAATGACCCCGGCTTGTGCTTGCATCTTGGGGACCTATGACAGGTGTCGTGGTACATTGGGACATGTAATCATGGATCCTCAAGGCACACAGCAGGTTCCTGAGGCTGCTCCAAGCACATCCCACAGGGAAATTTCACTTGGTTAATTTGATTCTACGTCAGACACACCTAGAACTTGAGGACTTAAGCCAGGAAAATGCTAGGTGTCTGAGGAAGCAGAAGACAGGTGTAGCAATTTGATAGAGCTGTTGGTACGTGGACAAATAAGATGACGATATCAATGCCCTAGATATTGTATATATTATCATTATAATATATATATTCTGGCAAATGTGTGATGACCATTCTGATGTATTTTGTTTTTGTTTGTTCAAATCAGGGTGTATCTCAGAGGTTTTATGGGTGAGGGGATACCCTCTTGAAGTTATGAAATAAGTTTTCCTGTCTTTCAGTAAATGAAAGAAAAGAATTATGAACCTATAGGGATATCAAGTAGAATAAGGGGGTCTAGAAGATACTGAAGGGGATGGAGGAGATAAAAGGGAGATGATGTCCAGGTGCCCATGAAGAAGTAGGATGCTTGAGGACTGATTATGAAAGTAATGGTACAATTTTGCTTGACAAGATTGAATGATGCAATGGCATAATGCTTGTGTAAATTCTCAAATAAGTATACATTGAAAGACAAAACAAACACATAGATCCAGGAATAGTGTGAGGGCTCACACCAAATCCCAGATCCAACTTAAGAATAATTAGCTCTTACTTCATGGTCCTGGCGGATACTCACTACCAGGAAGGGAACACAGACAAAAAGGGTGTTGTAGAAAAATGTGATGAATAGGTTAGAGGGTGCCTAGCTGTCAGATAATATAACACCTGGGGTCTCAAAGGCTTGTCTCCAACAAACAGCCATCTAAGCGAGATGACAAGTAAGTCTACATGGAAGAAGCACACCATCATCCATCACTGAAGGACTGTGAAGCACATGATGTGAAATCGAAGGTGGGATTAGTATCAGAGCCTAAATTGAAAATCTGATTGGCTATTGATGACAGTGGGAGCCAAAGATTCCTTGATAGAACGACACAGGAAAAAAGCCATCAGTGAGCTCCCTCTGCCCACAATTGAAGGGTAGAAGGCAGGAGGCTACTAAATGGGGTGCATTGGTGAGCTCAGCAGAGAAGATCAAGGCAGGAGCCTGACTTAACCTGTGAAACTTGTCACCAGATTCCCCCTTGGATGCAGGCTAAACCTGTTCTGGCTTCCACAATCTTAAGTATTTCAGGGTTGTGTTGTTTGGTTTGGTTTTTAATTGTACATATTAGGAGGTATTCCCAGGAATGATGTGTTATTGATTGTCACCTTCTTGCAGTTTCAGTGTATGCCTTTCCATTTGGGGGTGATAAAAAGCAGGGATGATGAGCCTATAGTGTCAGCAAGTGCATAAGCCTTGTGGGGGGAAGGGGACACAGAGGTGGTGGGCTAGGGAAGGGGTGATGATGCCAAGGGGTCCATAGAGAAAGCGCATATCTGGAAATGGATTGTGGTAACAACTGAACAATTTTCCTGGATGCGATTGCACTATGGAATGATTTGCTACATGTATGAAGCCCAATTACTGAAAAAAGGAAAGAAAAACCTATTGAGCACTGTCACATGGAGGAATCACCATGAGTTGAGCTTCACTGATAACAACAGATAATTAACTGTTGTCAGCTTTGTACTCACGTTCATTTTACAGATCTTTGGCACAAAGCCTAAAGAAACCATATGGATATCGTGCTACCTGGTCTATGTTCTATCAGATGAGAAGATATCATTGCTTTTATATCTGGGTAATAAATTGTTTTACCCCACACATTTTATTATTCCACTTCATGTTGATAAATGACTGCAGAATTAATTATGCAAACCTGGAGAGTAAATATAGAGAACAAAGATAAGGTGATAAGCACAATTTTATGTAGAAGGACATAAACTAGGGTGGGGAATGGTTCTATATCTGTTGCTATAATGAAAAAATATAGTGAAATATAGTGAAAAAATTACTAAATAGAAGAGTCAATTTGTGCCATTTGCCAATTTATAAGTTTCCTCTGTAACTATAATTGTATGTCATATTTTAATGGAGAGAGTTCATAATAAAATATGAATACTTCATAAAATATGTATAATTGAATCAGTCATAGGTTATAAATTTTTAACATAAATTATATTGCAATATATTTCTAGTATAAAAGTGATTGCATTTTAAACTAGGCAAAGTCCTTCCTATATTTTCTAGAAGGGAGAAAATCGAGAGAGCAATCAGAGCTAAAATGGGGACATTGTTCAGGTCCCTACAATCTGCAGTATATAAATGTGGAGCAATAAAATCCTAAAGTTTGTTGGTCACAGATGACAGCATTACTCCTTTATGTTAGTGTTAAAATTGACCGGAGAACGATTTCTTGTTACAGTTCAAACATATAAATTGCTAAGAAGTAGTCACTTCAGTGCCTGAAATAAGAAAAATCTGGGGAAAAAAGAAAGATCAATGCATTTTCTTGCATCCATAAGAGAAATGAATTTCCAGGTCAAACCATTTTGCAATATCTGTAGTGAAAATAAATCTAGATACCTATAGTCAAGGTCAACTTATCTGGAAGGAAAACCACTTTGTTCATAAACTTGTAAAAAAAAAAAAGCTAAAATCACAATTTCAATTAATTGCTAGAGACGTACAGTGAAGTGTTGTGAGAAATTATTGTGTTGCATATGAATCACTATACATTCTTGAACTTCAACTCCAGGAACCCCATCAGGTTGCGGCACTGAAATGACCCAAACAGCAACAAGCCATCAAGTCGATTTTTATTCATAGTGGCCCTACCTTGGGTTTCTGATATTTCAACAGCTTCACCTTATCTGAGTGAAGGAGCTGGTGGGTTTGAACTACTGGCCTTGTTCTTAGTAGCCCAATGTCTGTACCACAGTCCTATCAAGGCTCCTTTCATAAAGGAGAGATATGTAGAAATAATTAGTTGGGGTATCAAAATAACAATAATTAATACATCCTCGGCAAAACAGATGTCTAGCATAAGTATAGAGATAGAAAATGAAAATACCAAAATGATGAATACATTTTGTGGACATTTCAATAGACTTCATGTGGACGCAAACACACACACAACCAGTTAGTATGAAGATTAGAACCACTTTCCAAACTAAAATGCAAAGAGAAAAAAAGTAATGAGGAAATACAACTAGAAATGTAAAACTCTAATGCAATATAAAAATATGATCACTGAAATCCTAGAAGAAGAGAAGAAATGTTTGAAATTATCATGGTGAATGACTTTCCAAAAATACATATCACAAATAACTAAGTTAGAAAAGTCAAAGAACAGCAAATATCAGAATATCCTAATACCATATCTATAGTTCAGAAAATCAAACAGAAAAAGAAAAACTGTAAAGAAGGTAGTGGGTTGGATAAGTTACCATATTACTTAACATACAATTTATAGTTGATCTTTCGTCAAACCCAGGTAATCAAGAAAAGAGTGAGGCAAAATATTTAAAAATTTTATAAGGGGAGAAAAAATCTAACCAAAATTTATTTTCCAATGAAATTATACTTCACAGATGAAATATGAACAGTTTCTCAAATACATGCCTACAAGATGTGTTAAAAGTTATTATTGTACCCCCCTCCAAAGCAGAAGTAGTATGATGTAAGTAAAAAACTTGGAGTCACAAAAGATAGGAATGGAATTGGTGAAGGTATAAGTGAAGGTAAAATAAAGTCATTTTTCTTATTCTTAATTTAACAATCAAGTAACAGCTTAATCTTATTAATAACCATATACTTAGTGCATAAAGCATAGGGAAAAGTAAAATCGATGCCAGCAACTTCACAAGAGAAAAATTGAGGAACTGGGCATACTAGTCTCTTTTACTTGCTCTATCTGTGAAATGGTACTAGGTGCCATGGTGTATGTACAACAGAGGGAAACACTGCACCATCTTCCCAATTGTTGCTATATCTGAAACTGACATTGCAGCTGCTGTGTCATTCCATCTCAGTGAGGATGCTGGTCTTTGTGCTGACTGTACTTTACCAAGCTGACCCTCTACGTCGTGTAATCCCAGGTATAATGCCCTTCCCTAAAGGGGTAGAAAACAGATCCCAAGTCTCTGAGTAACGTTGGACCTTCCTCACGTCCAAGGAGTGTTCTGATTGCACTTCCTCCAAAGGAAAAAGAAAAGGTATTTTTATGTTTATGGCAGTCCCTAGTACTTTCAATAATATTTACCATAATTAGAGTGAATAGATTCTTCTTCATTACTCTGTATTAATTTGTTCAGTATTCGCATGCATATGAAAATACTATGGCTTGGATCAGGAACATTTTGGTTCTCAAAGTGTTATATTTGCTCTTCCACTCTTTAAAGAGGTCTTGTGAAGCAGATATTTCCCGTACAAGATACTTGACTGCTGCTTTCATGGACATTGATTGTGGGTGCGTCCAAATAAACTGAAACTCTAAACAGCAATATTTTCTCTGTTTATCATGGTGTTGCCTATTGGTAGAATTGTGAGGATTTTTGTTTTCTTTATACTGAGTGGCAACGTATGCTGAAGGATGTGGTCTTTCATTTTCATAAACTGCTTCATGTTCTTCTGGCTTTCATTAAACAAAGTTGTGTGATCTTCAAGTTTATGCCATCCTGCTAAATAGAATGGAGTTCTTTCAAGAATATATCTTATTAGTAAGAATATATCATTCAAAATCTATAGAAACTACTGATTTTTAATAGCAGTGATTGTTACTCAGAGTTTCAATATAATCCTATATACTCAATTTACACCACAGAAAGAAAAAGATGCCTGTAGTAGTAAATAAATACTGACATATTTAATATGAACTCTGTCTCATATACACGCACTCACATACATGCACACACAAGGGGATATCTAAATAAAAACAGAATTGTGCTGGATGGAGCAGTGCTTTCATGGTACATATATTTCTCACTAGGCAAGCATCAAGAGACTCACTTTGAGTTAGTGCACCCAGTGGCATCTCTAAGGAAGGTTCTCTCTGATTACCATGAATTTTTTTGTAAATGCAATTTCTCTCTAACATTGTGTTTTTTAATGGATTGTTTAAGAGAACAGAGTGTAGCTGTGAATTTTTGTGTCTTTCTTGAGAAAAAATGCCACAGAAACTGTTGTGATGTTGAACCCAGCTTACAAGGACAGCATTACGGGGGAAAAAGTGTACAAGTGGCTTTCTTATTTCAAGGAAGGAGGAATGTCAATTGATGGATGTTCTGGATGTCCAGCAACTATCTGAATGGACAAAAATGCCACCTTGTAGTGCATTTGGAGTTTGTTCTACCAGATCAGACTCTAAATTAAACTTTCTATTTAGAGATTCTGAAAAGATTGCCTTACAGTCTGTGACCCCCCAAAAAGGCCTGATTTGTGGCATACAGAGGACTGGTTTTGCACCTACAGCAATGCACTTGCTCATGCAGCCATCTCAGTGGGCCAGTTTTGGGGGGAGAAAAATGAGCATCCCTCTCTTGTCCCACATAC
>PVJH01037250.1:0-18094 GCA_004026705.1 Nesogale talazaci | reverse complement strand
TGTCTGTGCAAGAAATCACTGAAAAGAATATTTCTACAGGCTGGGGTTTCCATGAGTCACTATCCCTGCATTCCTAGCTAATAGGTAGTATAAAAGGATCAGGGATGCCAGTGTCTATCAAGCTGTTCCTTGCTGAATTTCAGCATCCTGGGGCTACTTGCTACTTGTGTGGCTAGGCCTAAAGCAGGTTCAGTCAGCCTGTTGCTGTAGTTTTATGACTATTCTTTTCAGTTTTAAGATTATTTCTTGGACAACTCTTACTGGTTTAAGAGTAAGCTAGGCAGATGCCTCTTTTTCTGCTATTAAAAGGTATAATACTCTTTGATTTTGTGGGACTGCAACTGTTGTGAGTTTACAGTATTTGGGTTCCTTCTGAGATTTGGGTTAGGCGTCTGCTAATTCTCTTGATAAGGTTTGTAAAATGTTCAGGGCGGTACATAGCTGTCTTATCCCCAGGGCTCTGCTTGAGGGTAGACATAAGCCTATGTGTTAGTCTGGGTAGACTAGAGAAATAAATTTATAAGCATGCATATATATATAAGAAAGAGATTTATATATAAGAGCATTTGAACATTCAGAAACCATCCCAGCTCAGTCCAATCCAAGGTCATAAGTCTGACATTAGCCCATATGTCTGATACCAGTCTATAAAGTCTTCTTCAGAGTCATGAAGCACATGCATTGATGCCAGGACGATCACAGGCCTGTGGGTGCAGAGGCTTGTGTATCCAGTGGCAGTAGAAGCATCTCAACATTGGCAGGGATCACCCCAAGACTACTCCAATTTCCAGGGCTCAGGGTCTATCAGCAATATTCAGTGGTGGAAAAAGCATCTCAGTGCTGGCAGGAGTTTCTATGTGGATTTTTCAGCTTCAGAGGTCTGGTTCTATCAGGGTAAGCCCATGTAGCTTCTCTGGAATGTCTCACAGGGAGTCAGCCTTGTACCTTGTCACTAGAGCATCTCCAGGCACTGAGTAGTGAGTCTGTGACCTCCAATGGGGAAATACGGCCAGATGTCCCAGAATTCTCAGGAGAAAGCCATGCCCACACAGAGGTCTCATTGGCTATCTCCAGATTGACTGGCTAGACTCCACCCCTACACTCTTAATCCTCAAAGTGACACAGATCACTGCTACAGCCTATTTGTATGTCATATCTGTGCAATGTATCTTGTAAAGGTGTTTCAAGAGGGACAGGCATACCAGATGTTGCTGGAGGGAGTGTTACATCAGTTGCATGATATACTACTAAACATAGTCCAGTCCGATTCACTGCAAGGCAGAAATGGTCTAGAGAGAACTACCTGCAGAGGTTACCGTTATCATTTTCCCTATATTTGAGTGCTGTAGATAAGGCTGGACTGTTGAGTAACTGAAATGATACTTGGGTTGAGTGATGTGAGTTAGAACCATTGCAGTTTTTGTACATGGAGAAAGAGTTCTTTCTGGTCACAGGCTGTCAGTTTTGGTGTAATTTCTGCAAGTTTCTTTTGTTTACCTGATCAGTATTTTTGTTTGTTTGTTTTGCACATGTGGTAAAAGTTGAGCAGTTTGAAATAGTCGGCCTTGACAAAATCCCTATTTATTTTTTCAAGTACCATATATACTGACCCAACTATCAGTGTAAGTTAATTCAGCCGAGTCACCTAATTTTACCATAAAAACCACATAAGAAATGTGCTGGCAGAGCTCGGCTTATACACGAGTATATATTGAATGGGTGAGTAGAATTTTGGGCAGGCTAGTATATTGTAATGTTTTAACAGTTGCCAATACTCTATAATTCCAGTGTTTCATGGCATGGTCAGCAGGCTGCTTGAGATAAATGGTAGCTTGCACTGTTACTTATGGAGTGCACCTACATAGATGTTCTGGGCTCCAATACTGTTGATGCAGAAGGGAGTTTGAAATAATAACTTGGTTTGATCTGTCAGTGGCCCATAAAGATAGGTTGGAGTAGTTTATTTTATGGAATAGGTTTTTGGTATTTGACTAACATTTCAGGTGAGCATATCTTACCAGTTCATATGTTTTGGAAGACATATGCTACATATGTGACCCACTCAGGAATAGGAATTGGCATTACTGGTGGTGGTCTGTGCCATAGATAACTAGGAAAAGGTAAAAAAGATGATCTGTTCTGCAATGTAGTCTGGAAAGGTCCCTTAACACCACAATTCAGTTAGTAGGTTGGTCCCATCTACTCTGATTGCTGGAATATGATTGCAGGTCTTTTGTTAAGTCTTCCACAAATCTGATGAGTTGCATAGTATTGAAGCTCATTCTAGAGATATAACAGTTCTGAACTATTGATGTAACAATTCAAGAAGTAAATATTGCTGTTAACAGAGATAGCGCAAAGAAAAGCTATGAATGGAGATCCAAACAAACAAAAATAATACATCACATGCAGGAGGCATAGGCTGGACTTCTCAAGGCAGTTTTATAGAAAAGCAAATAAGACAGCTTTGGATTGTTTCTAACTTGAGAGTTCATGAGGTCATGGATGCAACTAAAGGATGGCATAACAGGGGCACTAGTGAATTTCTTTAAGGAGGCAACGTGGAACCAAGGTCTCTTTCCTTTTAATTGTGTGCTGACATGGTTAGGATGACTTCAGGGGGTTTGAGTCGGGGTCGTTTTTGAAAGGATTTTTAGTAGGATCCCAATTTCTGGACACCAGTGGATATGGTAGAGTTGGGGTAAGTGCTGGGAGGGTTGGTTGGCTCTTTCATAACAGGTGTGAATGGTTTGTAATATAGGACTGACCTGAGTAATGGGTATGAACCCGTCATGCTGGATGGGTGCTGTTATAAAGGGTGCCAAGGGCTTTCTGTACATTCATTCAAATGGACTGATCATTAAAGGTTTTCTGGGGAGGGCTCTGAGTTTTTCGCAAGGCAGTTGGTGACAGTGTAGCCTGTGTCTGCTGTGTTCCTGCAGCTGGTTTTGTGAGGGTGTTTCTTCGAATGCCATTCATTCTTTAGGCTTTTCCTGAAGATTGTGGACACTATGGGACGTAAAAGTGCCAGGAAATTCATAGCGCTTTGACTGTGGTTTCGATGATTTCAGATTTAAATTCTTTGCCCTTGTTAACTTTTACATTACATGATAAGCAATCACTGGATGTGAAAATTCTCACTTTTAGCCCACCATCAGCAAAGAGTTATTTCTAAGTTGATTTCTTTGTTTTCTCTGGCTCAAGCAAGCACCAACTTTCAAGGCTAATGCAGGCACTTAAGAAGGGATTATGGGGAAGAAGAGGCAGATGGCTCCTCCAATTAAAGGTGAAATTCATTCAGCCTTCTGCTCAGGTTTTTTTGTTTGTTTTTTTTTTAAAAAGAGGAGTCTTAAGTTTTTGATAGGTTCATGCTAGAAAGTACCTTTCTATTTATTATTAACATTGTCCAAACCTTGAATTGTCTTTGTACGAGTTAAATGTACTCACAGTTTAAATCTGTGGACTTATGCTCAATCTCTTAATGCTTATACAGAAAATTCCCTTGCTATACATGAGCTCAAATGGTGATACCTTTGAGATAGAATGAGGGGAGGCTTTAATTCTAGAAACAGGTGTGAAAGTCATCTGAACTCTTAATTTGAGTAAGAAATCATTTCTCAAAATTGAAGCAGAGAATTCAGAAACAATTAAAATCTGTTGTGAAAATAAAGAACCATCTCAGGTGCAGGGCAGAGATGAGGTAAGAAACATCGTAGTTGGTAGCCAATAATGCCAACAATATTAAAGCAGAAGGAATTCAAGGCCACCAAATGATTTTAGTACCCAATGTGCAGCACTCATATCCAGCTTTAAGTGGATGGAGTTACAGCAGGTTTACACATACCCACAGTTCCTCAAGATTAGTGTCAATAACCAGCCTTTGTGATGATGAGGTGTAGATAGTATCAGGTATCGGGCATCAAAGACCTGACACACACAAAAATCATATCATTTTGAATGAGAAAGAGTGGGGAATGTCCAAAGCCCAGCTGTAGACAATTGGACATCCCTTACAAAAGGGTCACGGGGAGGAGACGAGCCAGTCAAGATGCAATTCAACTTTCCTCTAATTCTTTAATACCCCCCTCCCCATCCACTATCATGACTCCTATCCTACCTTACAAATTCAGCTAGACATGAGGATATACACTGGTATAGATAAGAGCTGGAAACACAGGGAATCCAGGACAGATAAACCTCTCAGGACCCACAATAAGGGTAGCAATAGTGGGAGGGTGAGAGTAAGGTGGGTGGGGAAAAAGAGGAACTGATCACAATGATTTACATATAACCCCCTTCCAGGGGATGGACAGAAAAGTGGGTGAAAGGAGACATTGGTCAGTGTAAGACATGGAAAAATAATAATTTATAAATTATCTGGACAGAAAAGTGGGTGAAAGGAGACATTGGTCAGTGTAAGACATGGAAAAATAATAATTTATAAATTATCAAGGGTTCATGAGGGAGGGAGGTTGGGGGAAAAATGAGGAACTGATACCAAGGGCTCAAGTAGAAAGAAATGTTTTGAAAAGGATGGTGGCAACAAATGTACACATGTGCATGACACAATGGATGGATGGACGGATTGTGATGAGTTGTATGAACTCCCCGTAAAATGAATAAAATAAAAGTTTGTTGTTAATAGTGTTGCCAAAGGACAGGCTCTGTTGCTCCCAAGATTTGCTTAGAGCACTCACACAATCCATGTCCTGAAACCCCACACTGGAAACAGGTGGAAGGAAGCTTCCCACCTTCTCCTATGTTGCTTGGAGGAATTCTCTGTGATACACTGGGCTGGGCCACGCTTCCCAGAGCCATAACAGACCGCTTGCGCTCACAGCCATGTGATACGGGAGAGTCCTCACACTGCGGAGACTTAGGACAGATATTGATCATAGTAGCAATTCTTAATAATTGTAGCTTTTTGGTATTCTTTGTTTTACTACTCTAAATTGTTATTGTACACTCATTATTGTACACTATGGTTGCCGCTATTAGGAGCTCATTTGGGTCAACCTGAGGTCCCATAGCTTTATGTTACAATTTTGTTGGAATGTCTGGAGTAGACTGAATAATAAAATGGGTATTAAAAATTCCTTTGGGTGTTTCTGGACTTACATTGTTAAATCTCTCAATCTAAATCTTTCATTCCTTTTATGAAGGTTTGCATATAGTCTTAGCTGGAATGTCACTTGAATTTGTACTTCTACCAAACAAGCTGTGCACAACAGAGAAGGAACCTGGGAACCTGCAGTTTGCGTCTCCAACGCTCTTACAGCTGCTGCTTAGAAACAGCACTGGGGATAAGGTGTCCTAGGTGATGGGCTCTGGCACTGTGGCATAAAGGGGAGGAGTAGCCTGGAGATGTTTCTTAGGGGATTTGACAGTTATAAACTTGGGCAACAAGTTTTCTGTATGTCTGGTGTGGACTGGGAAATGAATTGGAGATGCAGGTATGTTCTTTTCCCAGGGGTTTCAGGATCAAGGTAGGTAAATTTGACCATGGCTTTGGTCAAGCAGGATAGGAAGAGGGAAGGGCTCTTCCTGACCCTTGGATAATTTGTCTTAATTCACTGCTTTGTGGGTATGCTTTTTAATTTATGCCACCAGAAAGGGGATTATCTGATTTCTTATGGCTTTGCGACCTTAATATACTTAAAAGATCTCAATATGAAAGTTAGTTTGGGGATGGCATCTCTGGTTATGGAGCATCTTCGGGGGTTTTTCATGAAGAGCATCGGCATGGACTTCAGTAATCTAAGAAATTCTCTTAGATAATTAAAATAGCAGGATCTTCACTGAAGGAGTCTAGGGAGCTTTCAATTTGGGGGAGATAAGAAATTGAAAGGAAGGTGGATTCTTACTGAAACTTAACCCTGAAGCTCTCAGGGCAGGACAAATATGAGTCTGTATTTGGAACCTGGTCTGTGGTCAAGGGAGTCGTTGGAGGTGCAGAAGGGGTGGTGTCAGGTGATGAGGAAGAGGATTCAGGAGCAGAGGACTATGGTAAATAAGATGGGGGGGGGTATTGGTGGATTCAGTATTGCAGTCAGGAAAACAGGGATGGCAAGGAGGTTTTTCATTGTGAAAGAGTAAATGCTAGGTTGAACACTGTTTGTAAAGGGAAGGGTGATACTAGGGAAGAAGATGTGGGCATAGGGGACCTCTAATCAATTCTCCACTCCATTTCTATAACTTACTGACTTACTGAAGTCAAAAGGAATTTGGAAGTCTTGAGTGTAGGATTCTGGCCTTCAGAAATTGTCATCAAGGTCATACTGAGGCCAGATAGTGATTGAGAGAAAATAGATTTTGCCTTTTAGGTTAGTTAGCGCTAAACTATTTAAGTTGGAAAGGAAACAACCCAAGGGGGGCCAGAAGGACTTGTTTTCATGGAAGATAAGACGGACCTATGTTTAAAAAGGCATAGGCAAGTCTATGTCTGGGGTTGACAATTATTGTAGGACATCCCAACTGGGAGGATGGCAAGCTGGACGGTCTCCAAGGTGGAAGGACATCCCCACTTCCAGTGAGGAGAGGAAGTCAGCACTGGTGCTCGATGGAGAAAGGAACCTTCTCTAATGCCCTCAGTGAAGGAATCCTGAGGGGACTTAATAACCCCCCCCCCAAAAAAAATGGTGGTTTAATGTGAAGGGAAAGGGAGAGAGAAGTACTCAGAAAAGGGTAGAGAGAAAGACTGAATTTGGTAATCGGCTTGGAAAATGTAGGTAGATAAGTGTACATCTGGGGCTGTTCATCTCACAAGGTGTCTCAAGTGAGACGGTAGAAGCCAGAACGTCTCCAAAGGAGGAGACGGTCTCTAAGGGTCCTAGAGACAGAATCCAGGAGACAGACTTAGCCACCAAAAACTGTGCTGAGTGTTGCATGCAGGATTGGAATGGAAAAATGGCCTCTTGTTGCTGGAGCCTCCTGGAATGGGAAGGGAGAGTGAGACAGCGCTTTGGAAAGGGTGAGAGGTAGACTATCGCAATCAGCACAGAAAGAGACAGACACTGGTTTCAGAGAGATGCCAGAGTGTCCTCAATTCCTGTTGTTTGGACTCAGCCTTCATGGAAAGAGAGAGGGTTCAGAATGCAGGTGTAAGCACAGATGTGCCGAAAGAGCCTTTTGCCCCCTCTACAGTAAAGACCCAAAAGAGAAGAGAAGGGAGTGGGTTTCCAGGGTTATCGCTGGACTAAATCAGAACCAGGAAACTAGGTCCCTCATTAAGCACCAAATGCTAGAATATATGTAGTAGGAAAGACAGACAAATTTCTATTTCCATCACCCCAAACCCACTCCTTCCCTCTTCTGTAAATACTAATAAACTTGGTTTGATACCAAAAAAAAAAAAAAAAAGACAGCCAAGCAGATTCAACAGCAGGAGGCAGACTTATTGGAGGAAACCTGACCTGAGTTAAAAGTCCCTCTCTGTACAGACTAGCAGCATTTTATACAACTAGTCAAGGAGTGCATTTGTGGACATAGATGTGTAGAGTTGGCAATTCTGAGAATCCAGGCCATCTCTTGGGATGGAGAGATAACTGAACAAGATGTTTCTTCCAGCAGGCATCCTTGCTGTCTCTGTAAGAAATGATGGAAAAAGATATTTCTATGAGTCATTCTCTCTTTATTGCACTATTTCCTTAATTTCTTTTATTTTTCTAGTGGTACTGGCTAGGACTTAACGTACATGCTGATTAAGTGACACTCTTGGCTAGTTTATTTTCAGAGCAAATGTTTTCAGTTTTTCACCACTGAATGTGATATTAGTCATTGGTTTTTCATATATGGCCTTTATTATGTTGAAGAAATTTCCTTCTATGATAGTTAGCTCATTTCTTTCAACTTGGAGATTTATAAAAGTGTAGGAATGGTACCCAACCTATCCATCGGGTCAGAGCCTGCCTCCTTGTGAGTGTGGTCTTCTCATAAAGAGGGCCTGAGGTACTTCCCTCTCTGTCTGGTTTTCCCACCGGGATCCTACCATGTTTCTGCTACTCTTGGATCCATGGGACTTCGCACTCCCTGTCCTGTGATCTTGCTGCATTCTACCTCAGTGCATGTAGTAGCTGCACGAATCTGAAGAGGGACTGTGTACTGGTATTGGACTTAAGGACTTCATTTGGACTGGACTGAGATGTTTTCTTGAATATAATTAAGTCTTGATATAATAAAACTTTTTCTTACACTTATATGAGTGGCTCTGGATTTGTTCTCTAATCAGCCTAACCTGACATACCTTCTATTCCTATTTTGTTGAGAAGCTTTATCAGAAATGAATGCTGGGTAATGTCTTAACGACTCTCTCCTACAACTATTGATATTATCATGTTCTTATTTGTGGTATTGTTTTTTTAGGGTGGATTGCATGTATTGTTGAATCATCTTTGCATCTCTGATATGAGTCCCACTTGGTCATGATTAATTGTTTTATATATGTTTTTATATGCCAATTGTTCAAAATGTTCTTGAAAATGTTTGCACCTATGTTCATAAGGTATATTGGCATGTACTTTTTTGTCTTTATGGCATCTTTTCATGGTTTTAGAATCAAGGTTATATTGGCTTTGTACAATGAGTTTGGGAGTTTGCTGTCCCTTGCTGTATTTCTGAAATAGTCTGTACAGAATTATTGAAGTTCCTCTCTGAACACTTGGTAGAATTCACCTGTGAAGCCATCTGTTCTTGGACCTATCTTGGTTTTAAGAATCTTGATGACCTTGTCTGTTATTTCTTGTGTTAAAGGTCTATTAGGTTTTCTACATATCTCTGAGTTAGTTTGGGTAGATGATGTATTTCTAGGTATTTTTTCATTTTTTCTAGATTATCAAACTTTTCAATACTGTGTTATTTTATCTCATTTTAATCTGTTGTGACATCACCCTTTTCATTTCTAATTCTAGATATTTTTATCTTCTCTCTCTTTGACTTTGCTAATTTTGCCAGAATTTTGTGAATTTTGTTAACCCTTTCAAAAATCCAACATCTTGTTTGTTGATATCCCCCATTGTTTTTCTGTTTTCCAGATCATTTATTTCTGCTCTAATCTTTGTGATTTGTTGTTGTTGTTGGAGGAGGATTTAGGTTATTGCCCTTGTTTCACTTGTTGGAGGTATTGATTTTGGATTTCCCCCATCTTTATGTCAGTTGATTGCTACAAATTATCCTCAGATAACTGCTTTTTCTGTGTCCCAAAGGTTCTGTTGTGATGTGTTGTATTTACCATTTGTTACTACCCTTTCTATTGTTTGATTGCCAGTTTTAGTGCATTGTTATCTGAGAAAATGGATTGTAGGATCTCAATATTTTTTAATTTGTTGTACACTGGTTAAGAATGTATATTGTGTTTTTGCAGGGGAGAAGGGATTTTTTGTGTATGTCTAGCACAGCTGTTCTTAACCTGAGGGTCACAACCCCACTGGGGCTTGAATGACCCTTTCACAGGGGTCACCATATTCCTAACAGCAAAATTAATGAAATAATGTTATGGTTGGGGAGTCACCACAACATGAGGAACTACATTAAAGGGTCGCAGCAATAGAAAGCTTGAGACCCACTGGTCTAGCAGGTTGAGCTGGTTGATTGTAATGTTTAGCTCTACTATTTATTGAATTTATTTCCTTATGATTTGTTTTTTCTCAAGAGTGATATATTGAGGGGCTGAGCCCCCGTGGCATAGTGGTTGTGTGCGGGACTGCGGGCCAGTGGGACGGAGGTTCAATTCCAGCAGTGGGGCTGAGCCTCCTACTCCCACCACCGGAGAGCAGCGATACCCCAACAACAACAACAAAAAAAGAGTGATATATTGAGGTTTTCTACAATTATTGTCGGCTATTAATTTTTGTTTTCAGCTCTTAACATTTGATTGATGTATTTTGAGGATCCTTTTATTAGCATATGTTCTTGGTATTTTGTTCCTGTAATCATGTGGTATCAATTCTTATCTCTCGTTATGTTATTCAACTTGAAGTCTATTTTACCAGAAATTAATATTGCTACCCCTGCCTTTTTATGGTTACCATTTGCTTGATAGATTTTTTTTTTGGCCGTCCTCTGAAATTTATTCTATTTTTGCCTTTGAATTTAAAGTATGTGTCTTCTAGGAAACATCTAAATGAGCCTTGTTTTATAATCCATTCTGCTATTTTATACCTTTTGATTGGTGTATTTAATCCATTGACATTCAGTGTCTTGCTATGTGTAGATTTGCTGCTGTCATTTTGCTTGTTTTTACTAGGTTTCTTCGTGGTGCGTGGGGGTACACACACGCGTGCACAGGGTACTTTGCACCTGATGCACTGGATCTGAGTCCCACAGGTGCCCTCACAGGAAACCTTGGTGTTTGTTGCTAGGAGTGCAGGGCACCACTGATTGTAGTCTGAGTAATTTCCTTTGAGTTCACTATTTTAATTTTTCTCTTCCATTCTATTCCTTGGGTATTTTACTATGTTGCCTAATTCTGCTATCTCATTGTCTTATGTTCTAGAATTCCTTTCTGTATAAGAATTTTAGTTGTTTAATTTCTTCCATTGTTCAATTGAGTGCTTCCTATATGTCTTGATAGATTCTGAACATAATTCCTTTGAATTCTGTAATGTGGTAGTGTAATGATCTCTACTTTAGAATATCCCATTGAGTTTGAGTGATTTTTCGGTTGTTTGTGCTTTTTTATTTTTATTTTTTTTCACCCCTGTGGGTGACCACTGCTTCCTCCACATTGTGGGACAGCTATCGTGTTCTGTGAACTACTGGTATTTAGTTCTGTTTAGTGACATGGGGAAAACTAATAGGAACTGGGGAATATATGGCAATGAAATGACGACACGGGAATAGTAATGGGGAAGAAGAACAAGAATAAAATAAAAGTAGCAATAGTAATAATAAGTGACTGTTTACAAAGACCAACGTGTTTGTAAAGCATATTGGAAAAATATATGATAACAGGGATTATCAGAAATTAATAAATTCCACTAAAATAAATTTTTGAAGAGAGGGATAATAAGCTTGACACAATGATATATATATATATATATATATATATATATGGATTGTGATAAGAGTTATAAGGACTCCCAGTACAATGATATTTTTAAAAAGAGAGGTAGTTGCAGAGAGCTGAGTAGCAAAAGACCAAATGTAGCCTGGGTGTGGCTGCTAATTTTTTTCCCTATGCTAACATGAATGGGGGTGGCTTCAGAGGAGCGGGAAGCCGTTGTTGGGGAGCCAGAATCTGAAAGACTGCCTGTAGTTGCCTGGGAGGTGGATTGAGTATTCTCAGGAGGGTGGGGGACCACACCAGAAGACTCTAGAGCAGCAGTTCTCAACCTATGGGCTGTGACCCCTTTAGGGGTCGAGTGGCCCTTTCACAGGGATCGCCTGATTCATAGCGGTAGTAAAACACAGTTGTGAGGAGCAATGAAATAATTTTATGCTTGTGGAGTCACCACAATATGAAGAACTGTATTAAAGGGTGGGAGCATTAGAAAGGGAACCACTGCACTAGAAGAAGATGTGAGAGGGAACTCCAAAAATATGAGTACTGTAATAAAACAAAAGTCCAAACTTGGAATAAAATAATATAAAGTAGAAAATGAAGCTGCCGTTTAGGATGGAAATATACCTTTGGCTCTCTTATTTTATTAAACCATGTGCAGTGCGAGGGATTTGACACTGGGCTGAGTGAAGGGCACCAGAGACCAAAGCAGGGAAGGAGGAGAAAGGAATCAGGGAGTGAATGGGGGTAGGGAAGCAACAATTATGCTAATGTATTGGTTCTGTCTATACCATACTGCCCATAGCTTTGGCAGGTTGGGTTGACTTAGGGACTGGGAGAAATGTGTTTTGTTGGGCAAGAATGGGGGTCACAGAAGTGGCCCGTGCCAATGGTCTATAGCAGGGGTGTTCAATATATCGATTGCAATCTACTGGTTGATCACAAATGTAGTGTGGGTAAGATAGCACATTATAAAAAAAGACGTAAGCCTATGACCAATTCTGTCACTTAATTGATAAGTAGCACAGCCAGTCAGATGCAATCTAAGGTGTCAAACTCAGACACAAACAACTGCACTACTTGTGACAAAACTGACACGCTAAGGGGGCTCAGCCCCGGTGGGGTAAGTGGTTGAATGTGGGACTGCGACCTGCGGATTTGGCGGTTCAAATCCAGTGACGGTTCTCAGGAGCAGCACTGGGTAGCGCCCAGGACCACCAGAGGCAGTGATGCCCCCTCAAAAACGGACAAGCTAAGTTAAACGCTTTCAAGACTTTTCTATACTTCAACCAGTTGCTTCATTCATCCGCTATCCTTTTGGGGACGATGCATCAAAAATTGCAACACTGTTCCACCTGAACTCTTCTGGACTGGAAGATTTTGACACTCCAAGCTGACAGTCAGCTGAAGTTCAGAGTGCATGAATAGTTCTGGAACTTACTCGCAGAGGAAAAGTACACAAACATGAGAAAATGTGCTACCTCCTTAACTGCATTATTCGGCTCTATTTATTTATGTAAGTTATTCTTTTCTCACATAAATATCACTAAGTTCAAGTACCATTCCACTATGACTGGTGATCATTTGGAAGTGTGCTTCAGACTTCCTTTCAGCAGCTACTGTCCAGACTATGCATCCCTGGTTCATTTCACTCAGTGCAATGAGTAAATTCACAGTAAACTCAGGTAATGGTTAAAAAAATGTACATAATCAATTGTGTTATGCAATATGGGCTCATGCGGTTATGCAAGGTACAAAACCATGCATTGTACATATAAAGAATTCTAATGCATTTATGAATAAATGTAATAAATAAAAATATATGTTTTGCATTTTTGTAGTTGGTAGATCATTTTGACTTGATTATTTTATAAGTAGCTCTAATGCCAAAAAAGTGTGAGCACCCCTGTTCTATAGCAAGGGTTGGTAAACTTTTGAGACAAGAGCCAATCCTGTCTCTCAAAATAATCTAAAAATTATTTGAGAACCATTAATTTATTTTTTTTAATTTTTAATTTTTTTTGGGGGGGGGGCATCACTGCCTCTGGTGGTCGTGGGCACTACCCAGTGCTGCTCCTGAGAGCCACTGCTGGATTTGAACTGCCAAGCCCGCGGACCACAGTCCCGCACTCAACCACTTACACCACTGCGGCTCAGCTAATATATTTTTACAAACAAATGAATCACCATTAGCTGATTGAAATGAAACTATGAGTTCTATTTTCATTTTCAGTTTTGTTTGAGAGCTAGTTTGCTGACCTCTGGTCTATGGTAAAAAGTCAGTAACATTGATTGCATCTTTCAAGTTGATCAACCCTACTCGTTCTGTTTTTGAATTCGTTCTCCTTCCAGTAACTTAAGGTCATTACCCTTTTAAGGTTTTCCTTTCTTTCAGATTGCATTGTTATTTTGATTTCACTAGATAATTATTTTTCTTAAATATTTCTATTGTCATATAATTACCATCAAACAATTGAGTAGTTCAGTCACATCAAATCAAGAAGAGATGCATAATCATCACTGCAATCAGTTTAAGGATATTTTTTTCATCCTGTCCTCATCATTATTACCACTCATTCTTCCCCACACTTCTCTATCATACCCTTAAGGAACCATTAGAACATACTGTTCACAGTAGACATTTCTTACTAATTCGCTAAACTACTGTTTTAGCTTTGTTTTTAATTTTTTTTATTGTGAGTTAAGTGAAGCTTACAGAAATCAGCTTTCCGTCCATTAATTCATACACATTTTGTTTCATCTCATTGGTTGGAGTCCCCACAATATAACAGCACTTCTCCCACTTTTATTTTCTCCTTTTCTAACATTTTGCCTAAATAAGTATTGCCCCTTTGACTTCAAATGGTGTGTGATTAAAACACATTTTATTACCTCAAATGCTAGACTTGTTTCAAGGTATATTTTACATGCTAATTCAAAAAAATAGCACCTGGTTTCTCCTATTACAGTGGTTCTTAACGTGTTTTATGACCCCTTTGGGGATCAAACAACCCTTTCACAGGGGTCGCCTGATTCATAACAGTAGCAAAATTACAGTAATGAAAATAATTTTATGGTTAGGAGTCATCACAATATGAGAAACTGTATCAAAGGGTCTCCGCATTAGGAAGGTTGAGAACCACTGCCCTATCAGCCCTAGTTCTTGAGATATAGAAGATGCCATATTTCACTTTTCTCACCCATACAGAGCTCAGGGTTATATAATGTAGTATTTGCTAGCCTGAGGTAGAGGAGGTATACAAACTTCTTTACTTAAAGAAGTTTTATTAAATATTTAGATCAAGTTATACTTCACATATTTGAACAGTGCAAATTATGTAAATTTGGGGTTTTCTCCGAGTATCGCTTCACCTTTATTAGGAATTTAATAGCAGGCATTTCCAAATTGTTATCTAGAAATGTATTCAGAATTAATAGTGTACAATAAATACAGCCCCCTGACAGTGCAGGAGATTATATGTTTCACTGCTAACCATAAGGTCAGCTCTTCAAGGCCACCAGCTGTTCTGCTAGAGAGAGATGAGACTTTCTTCTCCCCCAGAGTTAGAGGCTCTGAAGCCCACAGAAGTAGTTCCCCTTCATCATATTGGATCGCTGAGAGTTGTGATTGACCAAACAGTATGAGTTTGCTACAATGAATAGAGGTTTCAATGTTTTGAAACCCAAAATGTATCAGAGTTTAAATTCATTTTCCCCTATTAAACTTTTTTTCCCAATAATTTTATTGGGGGCTGTTACAGCTCTTATAGCACTCAATACATCACCCGAATCAAGTACACCCACACATATGATGCCACATCACTTACAAATATTTTCTACTTGAGCCCCTGGTATAAGCTCCTCTTTCCCGCTCCTTTTTTTTTTTTTTTAATGAATCAACACCTCCCCTCACGATCTATACATACATCAATTGTATGCAGGCCACATTTGCACACTTGTTACCATCATCACTCTTGCCATTATACCTTACATATATATTCCTTTTTAATTTACCTTTTTTTCTCAGAAATATAAGTATACTTTATTCCAGGAATCCAAAGAAGGTTCCATAACTTCATTAGTTTTCAACTAATGTAATCCATCAAAATTGCATGTTCCTATCAATCAATGCAGAAAAACACTTGACAATATTGAGGACCCATTTGTGACAGTAACTCCAGAAATTTAAGAAAAGGTTGTAATTAATGAAGGGCATTTATTAATAATTAACATCATACTTTAATAAAAAAAAACTGGAGCTTTTCCCCTCATATCAAGTACAAGGTAAGGATGTGCACTCTAATGAATTTAGTGATTTGTTTCGTTTTAGTAGTGTGATGGATAGGTTTATTGTGCCAATCTGGCCAATAAGAACATGTGGGATTATAAGGTCGCAGTTTGATTGTAGGGCAGAGACAAATGACTCAGTGAGCCCTGCCTCTCTCTCTTTCTGGCTCTCTGGTGATCAGACCAGCGTTCAACTGCTAGGTCTCTGCCTCAACTCATGAGCTACACAACCTATGGGCTTGCCATCCTTTGAATCATGTCACTAGAGCTTGAGGTTCCTTCAAGACCTGCTTTGCCATGCTGCTGGTATGTACTCGTTGGACCTTGTCTTTCTGCCTGTTGATGACCCACCCTGCTTTTTGCTGCCTGTGGCTGGACTGCCTGCATTATCCTACAGAAGACCCAGCTGTCTGCTTCATTGACCTTGGACCCAGCAGCCCTTGTGAGTTGAAGGACTTCTAGTATATGAACTGTTCCATGGAAGTGAGTTGAACTGAGCCCTCTGTACTTCTGTATGGGCTAATTAGCTGTTATATTCCTTTGTGCTGTATACTTCTATCCATATATATAGACATATATATAGATTTAAAATCATAAGTATCCTGGTTTTGTTTCTCTAGAGAACCCTTGTCTAAAACAAGTAGTGTTATTAGTTTCTAATTCCTATATTATGCAACGTAATCACTCAGTCATATTTGTGCAACCATCACCACAATCAATTATAGAACATTTTTTTCTGTTCATTTTTAGCTTCCTCTTCCCCCCCTCCATCCTCCCTGCCATGCCCATAGCCAATTATCAATCCAGTTGCTGTCTCTATAGCGGGTTTCACATACAGAAAATCATACAAAGCAGACAGGAAGTAAACAAACAAAACCTGACAGCAATGACTACACACAACATAGAAAAACCTTAATTGAAAATATTTAAAACAGAAACAACCTTTGCTTGGGTCAAAAGGGAGATCAAACCTAACTACATATGCCACAATTAACTTTATAATACTCACTGTCAGCAAGACGATTCATACCTCATGTATGGTATTCATTGGAGGAAACTCACTGGAGGTTTAATCCATGTGGGAACCCTGCAAATGTATTTTTTGCCTATTATTTAATTTTTATTTGACTCTTTTTCGTGCTCACAAAATTTTTTTATTTGCTGCTTATATTTTAAGGGATAGGGAACTCTTGTGGCTCTTTTTAATTAAACATATAATTTAATTAAAATTATATTTTAATTTTGAAGGCCGCCTTAGGCTTTCTAAATTTGAAACATCGAGGCAAGCAAAAAGGAAAAAGGGGTTTTGCAAAATCACGGAGGAAAGAGAAAGTTGCTTTGGTTAATCTTTGCCTGATAGTGGGCAATTAAGTGCTTGTAGAGTTATATAGTATTTTTAATTAATTGTGCTTAAGGCCTTAAGTATATGGTTCCCCCTTACAGCAGCTCATGCTGATGAAGGTGCATATGCCAGATGCTGTCACGGCAGTTGAACACATGGTGAATACTCTTCATGTGCAGTCCAAGGCAAGCGATAGTAACAGTAGTGGCACCCATCTCCACTGGCAGTGCCGACTCTCGGAAATTCGTTGCGGATGAAATAGTTGGCCCTGGTCACATGGGGGACCTCTCCAGCGTCAGGTGTAGCATCCTCAGGAGTAGTGTAGCCAGAAAACTCTGGAAAGTAGTCCTCAATCCTGGATTTTCCAGCAAGGACTTGTTCAGGGAGCAGGATCACAGAGATGGTGTGCAGCCATCTTCCTCCAGATGCTCTTGAAGAGGTTCCGAGCCTCCTGCAGACGGTTGGTCTGCTTGTCCTCCCGGATGACCATGCTCTAGCTGTTGCTGGCCACCACGAAGATGATGGCAGTCCCATCATTGAAGCATTGGATGCACATGCGGCATTCATCAAGCTGGCCACACACATAGAATCATGTGGAAGTTGGCCTTGTCCACCTGGAATTGGTCTCAAAGATTGCAGAAGTCAGGACATGGCAGCGAAGTAGGTCCTGGTCACTTGGCGTAGTCAGCCTGCTTGATGATATCGATCTTGTTCAGGAAGTACCGGGCATAGTTGATGCTGGTGTTCATTGGCAGGGCACCCTCATCCTCCCACAATTCGGGAACGAAGTCAAAGTCTGACACGTTCACCATGCCTAGAAGGCAGTTCACTCTGAACTGGTTCTCAGGGTTGGCCAGCTCCATGGGGAGCAGTTGCCTCCTTCAGGTTGTTTGATGTCCTATACTTTGGTTGCCTTTGCACCTGTTGCCCCTGACAGCCTGTACACCCTCTATTAAACCCATTAACATGCAGGATCCTTATTTGCTTCACAGTGGTGCTTTTTACCAGATTCTCAAACATGCAGCAGCAGCAGGCAGTTTGTGCTTCCGCACATCTGCTGGTCCTTCTGCCGCTATTTCTCCATCTTCTTGTTGGCCTCACGCTCCCCTTGTTGCGCTGGTCCAAGGGCTTGCTGTTGCTGAGACAACCCTTGTCTGCAGCGCACAGAGGGCAGGCAGGCACAGCCAGATGGGTGGCGGGCCCTGGGGAATGCAGGGTGCGGGCTTGGGCAGCCAGGGGCATGTGGCTGCCACTGCAGCTACTCTAAGTACCTTGGTCCGAACCACCGCCCAACCTGAGTGCCGCAAATGTATTTTAGGCTTCCATTGTCATCCATGGTCTCCTCCAAATTGATGTTCCTAATTTAAGTTCTGATACTATTACTATTCTCTCCTTTGGATTTGGATTTTAGTACTTACAATCCTCTGGTCACATATGCTGGCGTGCTTCTAACGTGGACTTAATTGATG
>PVJH01037249.1:0-18094 GCA_004026705.1 Nesogale talazaci | reverse complement strand
TGGGTGGCTGTTTTGTTTGCTCATCGGCCCAATCAGTGCTGGCTTATTCTTCCCTGGGTGCCTCTCAGAAAGTAATTTCAGGGTTCGGAGGCTAGTGATTGGTCCCCAAGGCCCTCCAAGCAGGGACGAGTGGCAGTGGGCACCATGCCTTTGCTCAGTGTTACCTGGTCCCGGTGGGCACCCTGTGTGTGTTTGGGGGCGGGGGCACGCTGCGGAGGAGTTGCACGCCACCTGCGTGTCCACCTCACAGACCTGGCAGCCTCCACGGTGACTTGAAGCTTCACCCTCTAGCAGCTGCCAAGTGGCTGGTTCGCAAGCCACTGGCACTCAAGGCATCAGCCTGACCGATTCGAGCACTGCCCCTCCCCTGAGAAGGCCGGTGACTCCTGCCCTCTTAGTTCCGGCAGGGTGCACTGGTGCTCGACCGACTGGCGTGGCATTTAGAAAGGGGAGCTGGAGGTCCTGGCCTCGTTCTGGCACCTGCGCCTCAACTTGACTCCGGCCATTCTCCAGCCAGACCAGGACCCGCAATGTCCGGAGTGCTGTCGGACTGATTGGCCTGGGATGAACGGTGGGTCTTAGCTGACCTGCTCATTGAAGGAGCTGGTCCGGATGACCCCCAGGGCATCGCAGCCCAACCCCGGGAAAACTACTCTTATGACAACCTGGATAGCAACGATTTGCGTAGCAACCACGCCTAGCCCAGGGGAGTCTCCGGAGAGGTTGCCAGCACATGCTGCCTGGGGTGTGGGCAGGTCTGGGCGCCATTCTCCTGGGAAACGAGCTTGGGGGAAGGAAACAGAGGGAACATGGTGCAGGGTGGGACTGCGGCGCCTGAGGGCTCTTTGGGCGGAGGGGTGGGGTTGTGCTGGGAGGTGGTCCATCCGCCCTCGGGCCTCAGTGCCTGGCTGCTTGTACAAGGATAGCCCTCTAATTTATAAAAGTTTGGCTGGAGTGATGTGTCTGCCTTTCTCTACCAGGTGCTTGATAATGATGAAGACTCACCACATCACAGGGAGAGGTCTTGGGTGCCAAAACAGGAGCCACTGCAGTGTATGAAGGGGCTGGGCAGTTCTGGGTGGGTCTTGTTAGAGCAGCGGTTCTCACCACCCCTTCATAAGGGTCACCAGACTCATAGCAGTAGCAAGATGACAGAAAGTAGCAATGAAAATCACTTTATGACTGAGAGAGTCACCACACCTGAGGAGCTGTATTAAAAGGTCGCAGCTGCATTAGATGGTCTTGTGAGTAAGGTCTGCAGGCCATGGGAACCAGCCTGGCACAGGGCACTGAGTTCTGCAGCAGAGGTGTGCGTTGCTCAGCAAAGGGCATTCTTGAATTACATGTTCCCTTTTTGTGGTACACAGGAAATGAGGTGATACATATCATCCATCGGCTTGGGTCGGTGTGGGAGAGAGCCGCTGTCTGAATGTGGTGTCTAGCTGTGAGTTGTCACCCAATCTGGATGCTCTCACCACAGGACCCCTGCCACCTTGAGGGGCATAGGGACGCTCCCTGCGTGGACCCGAGGTTGTGTGGGAAGTGTGTGTGCATAGCTTCCCTGCAGCCGCTGGATAGTTTTAAAACAGATGAACTTTGGTAAGCAGTTGGATGAAAGATCCTAGAGACGAGAGCCCTTTGTCAGAACAGCCGCATAGGTGAATGCAGGCCATGTCCCCAAGAGCACACCTCAGCCAGCTGACTGTTGGCATCTGAGAATTGAATGGCCTCCCTGAACCGATACAGCCTTAATCACCCACTGTCTCATCGCCCCGAGACCTGAAGAACTGGAAGGTGCCCACTGTCACCGATGACTCTTCTGTTCAGGGCCACGGTGGGTGGTCCTGACAGATGGGAGTAAAATGTGCCCAGCCACACGGTGTGACGGAAGTAAGAGCACTGCCTGAAACTGCCTCCTGTGACGCTTCTGAAAGCTGGCACACAGACTGCCTGTGGGGGTCACCTCACGGATACCAGAGGGCTTCAGAAAGGATGCAGGGAATGGAAGGAAAAGATGATGGTGTTTGCCCACAAGCATTTTGGCGCATGAAGTAGGACATGAGCCTTGTACCCACCATCTGCCTCTCGTAAGGACACATGTGATGGTGCTGGGACTCACTGGGCAATCCAGGGACAGCGCCAGCTGGAGAGTCTGCTTGACCCCATCCGAAATCAGCTAGGCGCAGAGCAAAGACACACCAGAGCCACTGTCAGGAGTGACAGCACTATCAACAGAAATGTTTTATTAAAAAGTTCCACTCACGTGTGCCCATATGCCAATCATGCCAAAACACTACCAGTTGCTGTCTGAACTTGTGATACCATGTTAATTACTATTGGTGAACCTGTGTCAGCAACTGTTTTAGAATGAAATATTTATTAAAAATTGAGAAGAAAAGACAAAAAGTGGTGTCTGCATAATTGTTGATAATATAACAAAAGTCTAATTCAATGCGGGACGTTGTTACAAAATAACTTTGCTCTTAGTATTCATGTAATCTAAAAAATGCTATAAGAAAACACGCTCATAGTATCTTAAACTGAAAGAACTAATAAAAATTCAAACCTCAAGTTGCAGGAAGCATCAGAAGAAGATGATGGAAAGGAAATGCAGTCACTATGCCAAAAACATCATCATTCATGAAGAAAGCACAAGGTCATTAAAAAGAAAGAAACAGGGATACTGACGGCTTGATTTAAATCAGGAAAGGTGGGTGTCAGGGTTGTATCCTCTCTCCATACTGTTGACTCTGCAGAGCAAAGCATCAAAGAAGTTGGATTCCATGAAGAAGAATGTGGCATCAGGATTTGGAGGAAGGGTTATTAACCTACAGATGACACCACCTTGCTCGCTGAAGGGGAAGAGGCCTCGACGCACTTGCTGATGAAGGGAAAGGCTGCAGCCTTCAGTCTGGATCACAGCTCAGTGTAATGAAGACCAGGATCCTCACAACTGGACCAATGGGTAGGATGATAAACGGAGAAGAGATTGAAGTTGTCAAGGATTTGGTCTTGCCTGAAGCCCCAATTAATGGCCACAGAACCAAGAGTTGAGATCAGAACAGACCTTGCCTTGGGTAAATCTGCTTCCCAGGATTCTGTGAAGTGTTGGAAAGCAAGCCTGTGACTGAGAACCGATGTCGGCAGGACCAAGCCATGGTATTTTCAGGGGCTTCATGTGGCCGTGGGAGTTGCACCTTGAAAGAGGAAGACAGAAGAGCCGATGCGTTTGAATCGTGGAGCTGGTGATGAATAGTGAAAGGACCGCCCCAAAGCTCAGGAGAGCACATGGACTGCCAGAAGAACAAGCATGTCGTCGAAGTACAGCCAGCCTGCTGCTTAGAGGCGAGAACGGTGATGCTTCATGAGACGTACTTTGAACATGTTGCCAGAGAGACCAGTCCCTGGAGAAGGAAGGACATTGTGCTTGGTGATGTAGTGGGACAGCGACATGAGGACGGCCCTTGGCAGGATGGCCCCACACAGTGGGCTTACGTGGGAAGAATGGCGCAGGGCCGGGCCGGGTCTGGTTGGGTTGTGCACAGGGTTCCAGCGAGTCAGACGTGACGTGATTGCACCTAACACCAACAAGTGCTGTGTTTAAGTCACGTGTAGGTATATCACAGATTGAAATGGATCAGCGTTACTAAGGATTCCGGGTCTGCTAAGGGAGCCGTCCTGGGGTGGGGCAGGGAGTGTTGACATGAATCACCACACTGGTTGACACCAACCCTCACGACAGCACTGCCGGCATTTCCAAGCTTCCGAGATGGCTTAGAATCTGGGAGGGGCAGGCCTCAGCCTACTCGCACTGATAAATGGGGTTTCTTGGGAGGCATTGGTGGAGACTCGGCGAGAACTAGGGTCTTTGCATCTCTCTGCTGGAGACATGATGTTATTTCCGTACTTCAGGTCTTTCACATGCCCTCCCCCTGAGGGTGGTGGTTTGGAAACGAGCATTAGACGGCTTCCTTTCTGAGTCGACTTAGTCCTCGGAATGTTACAGGTTGTATTGGCATTGCAAGTTTCCGCTTTTCTCCTCTCGCTGTTTTCTGACCCAGTGGTATCACAGGGAAACATTCCAAACTGCACCAGAGGCAAGAGCAGCGGGAAAAACCTTTGCACGCACAGACTGGCCACTTCCTTCAGGATGGGACTAGTGGATGAGAAACATGGTGTCGCTCGATGTCTGTGTGCTCCTGTTCTGTTGAGGGGACTCTTCTTGTGAAGCCCCAAGACACGAGGAACAGAGGCAAGAGCTGGCCAGCAGTCACTGGGGCATGTTTGAAGAGACCAGCCATTTTCCCACCTCTGATGGAGCTCTGGTGTAACGGTAGTGCATGGGACTGTAAGGCACATGGCCGGCAGTTCAAAGCCACAGCAGCTCATCAGGAGACTGGCCAGGCTCACTCACTCTCGTAAACCGTTACCATCTTGGACACCCGCAGGGGCCACTCGGAGTCAGGACTGACTATGGCAGTGCGTTGGGGAGCTGTCACTGTGAGAGTACATGTTTCCTCATTCTGAATTGTGACCGCCTTCCTGGAACAGGTGCTGTGTGGTCCTGGTGTGCACGCTCCTGATTCAGCTCCAGCCTGCTCGGGGCAGTGCTTCGTTTCATGCTTCGTGTCCGGTGCCTTGAACTGGCTCTTGCTTTCTTTGTAGCATCCGCTCATTGCTGGTGGGAGGCCGGCAGCCCCTGACTTCCCTCTGGGGAGCCACCCCTTCCAGCGGGGACCAGCTGAGTATTCTGGGTGACTCTGGTCCCAGCTGCTTGGGGGCCCCCGATTGGCTGTGACTGTGGACACATGGCATCCCACTGGCCCCCTTGGCTACAGATATTGGCCCCTTAATTGGCTTCGAACCCAATTAATGCCAGAAAGATACATAAATAATTTGTCGAGCCTCTTGGGGGAAGTGAGGACTGTCTTTCCTTGGGAGCTGCCAGGAGGTACAGTCGGTGCCGTGTTTAGCTTGACTCTGACGCCCGCAGAAGGGGGCAGGGGTGATGCAGCAGCTCTTGTGTTTCGTCCTCTTCCCAGGGTTCCCTCTCTCATGGTTAGTTTCGCTGAACTTGGGCAGACATTTGTGTTCGTTTGGTGGTGTTTTCCATTTCACCAGCTTCACTTGATTTTTCAATGTCTTTCCTCCATGCCCCTTGGTTCCTCTTCATCTGGGGGCAGATACTGAACACCTGCGTCCTATGTCCTTGGTCTTGTTTGGCACAGTGGCCACTTTGGTTTGCCCTCTGACACAACTTTGGGAGCATTTTGGAGATTTTGGTCAGTAGGGCTCTCGCTCCTTTCCTTTTGACGACGTTCTTGTAGAAAGACTTTTAAACATGCCCTGGATTAGGAGGGACGAATGCTCTCTTCTGTGTCCATCACCCAGCGCCAACGACGGTCAGATTGCCCTCTGCACATGCCAGCGTGGATCCTGCGTGTGTGGGCTTTAAACTGCAAGTCTGAAGGCCATGACCCTCCCCTCCTCTCCTCTCTCCCTCCCCTCCCCTTTCCTCTCTCCTCTTCTCTCTCCTCTTCACCTCTCTTTTCTCCTCTTCTCATAAGTCTGAAGTCGGTTTGAATGGGCTGAAGTTGCTCTGGGGAACATCTGGCCAAAGGCCCTCTCAGGTTAGAAATTCATGAGTACCAGTTAGTGTCACCTTCTGTACGAAAGAGAAGCCCTTTCAACCACCGAGGATGGTGTGCAAACATCCAAATGACCCTGGCAGAGGAAAGGTCCTAGAAGTTCCGGGGAGGGACCGTTGCCTTCACCACCTTCTTTCTGGATGCCCGGGAATAGATTGCCCGGGAAGCTTGGTAAGCATGGGTTTACTTGCGCCCGTGCACTCACCTTAAGCATGAGTGAGCAAGCACAAGCATCCCATGCTTATCTAGCTTTCTGGGCTCTCCGTTCCTGGCAAGGATTGTTAATGTAAAGAGAAGCTTTGGCTCCCTAGGCAGGTGCCGTGAGGTTGGGGCAGAGACAGACAGGTGTCCGCCGCCTAGCGCAGTCTTTGATGTGGTGAGAGACCGTAATCAGCAAGTCAGCGCTGACTGCCGAGGGCCCTCAGAGCCCAGTCAGCTCCCTGCCCTGGCCCAGGGTGCTCTCCAGCTTGGGAGCATGGCTTTACCGTCCCTGTCTCTAAGGCTGCATGGCTTTCTCTCTCTCTCCTGGTAGCCCCTCACCCTCCCTCCCATAAGAACATGTGGTGCTCACCCCGGAGCTGCACATCAGCCCTGGCTTCTTCCTGACTGTTCCCAAGGCCTGTTCCTGTGGGAGGCCGCACGCACCTGCTCCAAGGTGCCAGGGTTGGGACCTGGGTACTGAGGCCGAGTTGGGCCTGGAGACCGGCCTGCCCCGATTGGCCATTGCAAAATGAAGAATTTGTCAAGTGAGTGTTGGACCACTAACCACAAAATGGACAGTTTAAATGCACCGTGACTCTGGGAAAAAGGCGGAGCTGTCTCCTGATAGGAAGACAGTATAGCCTCCGAAACCTGCCAGGGCTTGCTGTAAGTTGGTGTGTTTTGGGTTTTGTTTATGTTTTCCTTTGATAGGTGTGCTTCTGCTAGTTGGCACTCTTACAACTTTGTAAGAAGTTTTTCTTACAACTTTGACCATCCTGAAATACGGTTCTTACTAGAGAGAGAGAAAAACACAGATTTTTCTTTAAAAGTTTAGAAGGTGTTGAAGATAGCAACTTCAAATATGACAAATCATGTGGGATGTTTTCCCCCTAGCTTGTGTCTGTGTGTGTAGTAAGGGCAGAGGAACTGGAAGACAACCTCAAGACCATCCTAAGTCAAGACACCAAAAAAACAGGAAAGAAAGAAGGTGCCAACATAGGTGTCATGGGAGACCGGGCCTCCCGCATGCGAGGAGAGCACCTCCAGTGAATGGAAGACAGGAAGAAGGAGAAGAGCTGAGCAGAGGATTTGCCAACGGCAGCTGGGGAAAACAAGTATTACAGTGAAACGTGCAAAGACCTGCAGTTGAACGCAGAAAGAAATAGCCCATCCAGCATATCAGGAGCTCAAAGAAACGGGAGGAGACATTCAAGTCTTGTCACATTGCAGGGGTGGTTAGGAGTTTGAAACATCACTGCTCTGCAGGAGAATGAATGCCAGGGCTTTGTACTCCCAGAACGAGCGTTTCAGAAACCTACGTGTGCCCTTGTCCCCTGTCTGCCCTGTGGGGCTCTGGGAGTTGGAATCGATTCAGTGGCAGTGAGTTTGAGTGTTTTTGTTTTTTCAAAATATCAAAGGATGCCAGAAACATCCAAAGAAAATGGGAGGAATACAGAGACCTGTGCTAGAAAGAATCGGTCGACATTCAACAGTTTCTAAAGATAACATAAGATTAAGAACCCATCATAACTCAAGGAAGAAAGTCAAGCTGGGCTTGAAGGCATTAGCAAAAAGGAAGACTCTAGGAATTGTTGGAATCACGATTAGAATGCCCCAGCAAGCTGCTGCAGCACTAGAAGCACTCATTGGTCTGTGCCCCAAAATTTGGAAGACAGTTACCTGGCCAACTGACAGGAAGTGATGCATATTTGCCCATTCCAAAGAAAGTGACCCAGTAGAATGTGGAGTTTATTGAACAATGCCATGAGTACCGCATGCAAATAAAACTGTGCTGGCTCTACTTCAGAAATGGCTGCAGCAGTACATCAACCAGCTGGGACCAGAAATTCAAGCCTGATTTGGGAGAGGACGTGCAAAAGGATATATTGATGACATCAGATGGATCTTGACTGCAAGCAGAGGATATTAGAAAAATGGCTTACTTGTATTTTATTGACTATGCAAAGGCATTTGAGAGTGTGGTCCTCACACGCCATGGATCACCTTGAGAAGAACAGGGATTGCAGAACCCCTTGCTGTGGTTATGTGGACCACGAGGCAGGGGTTCGTATAGGACCAGAGAGTTGTTTGAAGTGCCAGACCTCGAACCTTGTAGTCACCGGCAAGAGTGCTAGCCGTGGGTGCTCCCTGGGGCTCCCCAGTGTCATCATAGTCAAACGGGGGCCTCAGAAAGTTTGCAGGACATTCTGTGATCTTTTCAGTACGTTTCCCCCTAACTCTTTGAAGCTCTGTCATATTAGTGTACGACAGCGTCGTTGACGTAGTATTTAAAGATAAAAACGATCAGATGTTGAGCTGCCCACAAATTGATGAGGAGTTGGGGTGATTTACCATGGTCTTTTTGTTGGTTGCTTTGGATGTAATTTTGTTGCCCCAAAGCATGCGTTGTGAACCTAGCTGTAGGAGTAGCTGTGCTTCTCATTTCATCTGGAGATGAATGTTCTCTTCTCTCCTGCCTCCGTGTGTCTGGGGCCCTCTCATTTACTTTTGTCCTCGGCAAAATCTCACTGTCATCGAGTCGATGACAGCTCGCAGCGACTCTGTCGGACTGGCTAGAACTGCCCCTGTGAGTCGTAACTCGAGAGGAGTAGAAAGCCCAATTTTTCTCCCGGGGAGTACCTGGTGGTTTTGAACTGTTGACCTTGTGGATTTCAGCCCTGCTCATCACCATCGTGCCACGAGGGCCCCAGTGTCCTGCTGCAGGATGCTACCATTGTGCTGTTTGAAGGCTGCTCCCCTGCACTGCTCTGATCCTAGTCAAGCGTTCGGCATCACTTCTTTGTTTCCATGAGGCTGGACTTGCACTGGAGCATCAGGACCTCGCCTGCAAGAAATAAATGCCAACTGTGCTCCAGGCGGTGGCCTTCTGCTGACTGAGCCCCCTTTGGACTCTGCACTGAGGGATAGGGGCAAGACCCAGGGTAGGGCTTTCTGTTCAGGACACAAAGCTGTGAGCGTGGCATCTTTGTGAGCTCAGCTTTCTACCGGGGTCTCCCTTCTTCCCTTCACCCCCGGCTCCTTCTAGCACTGCAGGCTGGCACTGTGGCTGAGTCCAGTGTGCCAGCGCCTCACGTGGGGTACCGGGGATGGGGTCTTGGCATTAGTGCAGTATCATGTGGTGTCACTTTCTTTGGGGGACAACTTTGTCATGATGGCTTGTTTCCAGTGGATCTCAAAAACCCCAACTCTGTGCCATGGTGGCGGTTCTCCCCGAGAGCAACCCTCAGTGGACGAGGACAAGGTGGACCTGCCCCTGTGTGTTCCCAAGACGGTCCCTCTTCACAGAACGAGAGAGCCGCCTCGCCTGTCTCCTCGGAGGGCCTGGTGATTGTGAACTGTCTCCCAGGGCTTTGCTGCTCCCCTACCAGGGATTCCACCAGTCGGACTCCACAAGGGTAGGGGAGGCTCTCACTGAAGTTGGCACATGGTCTCTTGCCCCACTCTCTGCACTGTGGAGACAGACCATGTGGGGAAAGTGTGAAGTGCTGGGTGCCGTCCTGGAGCAGAGAGGGCGGGTCCTGGGGCACTGGCGGATTCTCTGACCGGTGCCCCTTTGTAGAAAAGCTATCGACTCCTGTCTGGGTGAGATTGGGCCTACGATGAAGCTTTCCCATCCTGTTTCCCGCTCAGCGTCAGCGTGCTTGCTATCCATGGCAGGGAGCGCTGTGACACGAGCGGGCCCAATCTCACCTGTGGGACTCTTCTCCATCTGCTGTAGCAAGTAGAGACTCCTCCCTCATCAAGTGCCACCCTGACCAAATGGAATTGCTTCTGGATATTAGAGCTGGCGCGGAGGAGGTGCCCTCCCTCTGCCCCAGACCCTGTGTCCCTTCAGTTCCAGCCTGCATGTGCCACCTGCTCTTCCCAGAAACAGAGGTGGGGTGGGGCATGTGCTCACCTACACATGGGTGTGGGGTGCACGGTGGCCTTTCCGTGAATCAGGTGTTTAGCTTCAGGGCTGCATTTCCCTTCAAAGCAGTGGTGAGTACCTTCAAAGAGTTGCTGGAGAAGATGAGGCTTCGGACCTCGGGAGCCTCCCCATGTGGGGTGATGCTGCTGCTTTCCTTAAGGCAGGCTTGGCCTCTCCAAGGGAGGAGTCCGCTTCTGGGATGCCCCCCTCCAAGTCTTTTTAGGGCCCGAGACCAACTCTGCAAATGCTGAAGCCATGCTGCTGAGGCAGCCTCTGGGCCAAGCAGGCCTCTCTCCACTCAGCACTGGCTGATAAGGATCAGAGGCTGCGGCCTTCGGTTCAAATTGCAGCTCAGGGCAGAGAACACAGCAGGTCCTCACAGCTGGATCAATGCCGTCCTGAGAAACAGAAACAACAGGAGTTGTCTAGGGTGCCATGCCAACCTTCATGGAAGCAGGCATCAAGGAATCATGCAGTGTGCATTGCACTGGGGAATCTGCTGCGCATGACCTCTTTGAGGGGGTTAAAGAAGAGCAGGGATGTCACTTCGAGGACTGTGGTGTGCCTGACCCAAGCCAGAAGAATTGATGCATTTGAATTTTGTCAGACAATATTGAACTGAACTGTCAGAATAGCAAACAAATCTGTCCTGGAAGAAGACAGCTAAGAATGCTCCTTCGAGGCAAGAATGGCAAGACTTCATCTCTAGTTTGGCCGTGTCAGGAGAGAGCAGTCCCTGGAGAAGGACATGGTGCATGCTAAAGGAGCGGGGCAGTGAAACTGAGGAAGGCCTTGGACAAAGTGCGTGGACACGGTGGCTGCAGTGGTGATGCGGTCTGTGGTAGCCGGGGTCGCTGCGAGGGAGCAAGAAAATCCGACAGTAAAAAGAAACAAGGGAGAATGATTTCAACAGTGCATTTTGCTTGACTCAATAAAGCTAAAATCGTATTTCAAAAATAAAGCCAACATAAATGATTGATGAGACTGTCTCATTGTGTTTTCAGTGCTGAGTGGTCATCACGTAAGGGACCCTGTTGTCGTTCACGTTGTCTCTACACTGGCCTCTAGGGTCTCCTCTCTAAGTTGGTATCCACTAGATGTCACCGAGCTTGGTTCATAAAAATGAAGCCCTGGTGGCCGGAAGACAGTTGCTGCACCAGGAAGAAAGGTCAGGTGATCAGCGGTGGTCCAGGCTCCAGTCTAGTAACCCCCACTGGGCAGTGACTACCCTGCGTCTCCGTTCAGGGAGGCGACGGGGAGCGTCATTGATGTAGGAGAAACTACAGGGCTCCTTTCTCTTGCCACGCGTCCTAGCAGCTAGAACTGCCCCGGGGAGAATGGGGGCGGGGTGCTGGGGTGCAGTGTTGCCCTGGAACCGTGCGCTTGGGGTTCAGACTTCTCCCACACTGCTCTGAAGGGGGGAGATGTGTTGTCTGCCCTCCTGTAAAGGGGATAGCTTTGGCCACCTGTGGGGCAGCCTCCCTCTGTCCGCCAGTCTGCCATAGGGTAGACGCTACTTGTCAGGCCACATTCAGGTGGCAGTGCCCACATGCTGGCCCTCAGGGCTCTGACGGCCATCTGTGGGAAGACCAGGGACCTGACACTGCCCCACACTTATCCTAAAGACCCCAAAAGGCACAGTCACCCATGTCGACACAGTTCCTGAGTAAACAGGGCTCATTCTGGTGGGTACTTCAGGGACCAGTCTCTCCTCTTGTGCAGACATGGTGCTTTCTAACTCTTCGACAATCTTCAAAAGCCCTGAAAGTCACACCTGCCAGGTGTGAGAGGGACTTGCAGTGTGTGTGAGCAGGAAGCCGGGCCAGGTGTCCGGCAGCCTGGGTCTGCATGCAGGCTCGTCTCGCACTCAGTGACACGCTCAGGAGTCAACAGTGCCCATCCCGCTGCCCTTCCAGTCACTTCCTGAACAGAAGCGAAACTGACAGATTTAGCCCGGGCCCAAGGCACTGGCGACGGGGGATGGGAGGTCGGGGGGGCACCCTGCCAGTTGAGGGAGCCTATGGACGGGACGCGTGGCAAGAATGAGAAAGGAGCCCTGTAGTTTCTCCTACATCAATGACGCTCCCCGTCGCCTCCCTGAACGGAGACGCAGGGTAGTCACTGCCCAGTGGGGGTTACTAGACTGGAGCCTGGACCACTGCTGATCACCGACCTTTCTTCCTGGGTGCAGCAACTGTCTTCCGGCCACCAGGGCTTCATTTTTATGAACCAAGCTCGGTGACATCTAGTGGATACCAACTTAGAGAGGAGACCCTAGAGGCCAGTGTAGAGATTGTCGCGCTGGAAGGAAGTAGGAAACCCCACGGAGAGGCTAACCACTGCCCCCAGGGCTCCCGGGTCTATGTAACCATGCCGATCTAAGTGGCTGTCAGAGTGCGGCAGACTTCACCAAGAGGGGTGAGGGTAGGGCCGTGGAGGTGGGCGGCAGGTGAGAGACATCAGCTTGGCACCAGCTTCTCATGGCCACTCCCCAGGGGCCGTGAGTCACGGCTCACCCCCCCACCCCCCACCCCACCCTGCAGATGCTCTCTGGTCCTGCCTGTCACTAACTGAATAAATGATTGGGCCATACAAGCTGCCTCTCAGCGAGCAAACTCATGGCCTAATGGCTGAAAGTTGGTGGCTTTCCCTGCTGGCTGGCGGGGGCCAGCGGATGGGTGTCCTCCCAGCCTTTCGTGCCCTAGGGGTCTTCTCTCCTGGGCCCAGTAGGCCTTGTGAGCAGACTGAGGGGAAGAAGCTTGCTTCTGCCCCTATAGATGGACAGCCCCTCCAAGGTCATCTTTGACCTAGACAGAAGGCCACTGCTCCGGGTCTGCCCGGGGAGCACTAGAACCTGCTCATCTCAGGGCAGGCGGGGAAGATGCAGTAACTGCCCACAGGGTTTCCAAAGGCCCCTCTCCCTCCGAGGGAAACGGCAAGCGGGCTCTAATTGCAGACCTTTTCATTAGCAGCCCTGGGGTGGGTCCTTCCTCATCTGGCTTTCTGAGTCATCTTTCTGCCATCAGCTGCTAAAGTTCCACCATGGAAACAAAGTTGCCAGTACGCAAGACTTTTGGAAATAAGGTTGTGTTTACATCAGATTTCAGGTCTAATTAGGGAGAGTTGAAACTTGATGATTGTTTCAGTAGGTGAGCAGGACATTTCTCTATATAGACAGGTTTCTGGCATATGTTGCTAAAGCTTCTGGTCATCGTCTCCGTGAACCATGTGTTCGACTGATTTCTAAGCATCTGGGTTTTGTAGCTACTGTAAACGTGATAATAAGATACGCTTTTACTAGTTTGTGGCTGGCATGCAAGACCTGGTTGCTTTGAAGGTTCTGGTCGGGTTTCAGTGTGCCATTGAGCATCCTGAATCTTCTCCACTGACCACCCACTGTGCAGGCAGCTCCTCCCTGCCTCTCTCCTGTGGGAGGGTCTAGGGCACTGGAAGGCAGATGCCCCCTCGCCTTCCTTGTGATTGTAACGTGTGTACTGGGGTTGGGACCCTTCCTGGTAGAGTCTACCCTGCCTCGCAGTTCTAGCGTCCAGGAATACTTGATCCTTTTCCTTCCCTCTGGGATTACTATAGGCGCTCTGGTGGTGTGGTGGTTACGGTTGGGCTGCTATCTATCCGAATGGTCGGCTGTTCGAAACCCGCAGCGGCTGTGGGAGAAAGGTGGGACTCTATTCTCATACACATCTACAGACCCAGACGCCTGCAGAGCGGCGCCTGTGGCTCCGCATGGACCTTGATGGGAGTGAGCCGGAGCGCAGGCGAGCTGGGATTACCGCTGCAGGCCGCTCCCTCCTCTGCCTCGCTGACGGGAACGCCACCTGCCGCTCCTCCGTTCCTCTGTCCCCTTCTGAATCCCTTCTCTGCGCTGCGGAGCCAAGTGTCCCCTTAGTGGCTGAGTCAGGCTTGTTCGCCAAAACTCTGAGCTGTCTCTTTTAAGGGATTTTTAGGTTGGTTGGTTTTCCAGGATGAAGAGCAAAACATTGGTTATTCAAAATTTTTTTTTTTTTTTTGGGGTTTTTGGGGCATCACTGCTCTCCGGTGGTGGGAGTAGGAGGCCCAGCCCCACTGCTGGAATTGAACCTCCGTCCCAGTGGGCCGCAGTCCTGTGCATAACCACTACGCCACCAGGGCTCAGCCCTGGTTATTCAAATTTTTCTACTTGTAATTGACTCAATTTGGGTCGCTTATTTTCCTAGAATTTATCCATTTCATCTGCCCCAGTTTTTTTTCTCACACTTTTCTGGATAGAGTTCTCCCATGGCTTCCAGCATCCTGCTGTGTCTGCAGTTGTGTCCCCGTTGCAGTCCCTGTGGAGACCTCTCCGACCACTGGCAGAGGCGTCTGTGGTCTGTGGGAGCCGGGGTTCTGTCTGTGCTCTCTCTGCGGTGGCCGTCTCTTCCTGAGCCCATTTACTTGTGCAGGCGCATGCTGCTGCTCTTGTGTCGGGAGACCTGGGAGGAAGAGGGTGGGCACAGGCTCGCTGCTCTCACATAAGGCGGGCGTGCTGGCTGGAGGTGAGAAGCTTGCCTCCCAGAGAGAGACACTCTGACTTTGTCTCAGGCGTTTGGTACATTACAGCTTCATCATCCAGGTTGGAATATTTTCAGGCTTTTGGAAACGTTCAGGTTGCCTTCTGCTTGGGAGTGCTGTGACCGGAGGATGCAGTCGTCTGAGAAGGAGAATGCACTCTCGGGTTCCTGCTTGCCTCGGCGCCTAGCCAGTCACTCTCGGTGTCCCAGGGCCCCAAACCTGCACTTATCTTGTTGACCATTGGGCTGCTGGTGGCATACAAGGGGGTACCACCTCCCCCCAAAAAAATAACGAATAAAAATTTTCAAAGCTATGTATTTAAATTTTCTTACAAAACAACCGTATCACCTTCAAAGGACTCTCCATTAATATATGACTTAATATATGTCAAATCTGTGATTCCATTCTTGGATACATTTTTCAAGCTCATCTTTGGGGATGGCTGACATCAACTCCCTGATTTTTTGTTTTTCTTCACCTCTTCTGCATCGTCAAATCACTGTCTTTTCATGGCCCTCCTTATTTGAGGAAACAAGTCACACTGAGCAAGGGCAGATGAGTCAGGTGCTTGGGGGCAAGAGAGGCTTGTTTTTTACCAAAAACTGGTGCACTGAGATAGCTGTGTGAGCCGGTGCTTTGTGGTGGTGGCAAAAAACAGTCCCCCTGTTGCACAGGGTTACAAAATATTTTCAGAACCTCTACATAGAAAGCTTGATTAGCAGTCTACCTGGTGGAATGAACTCCAAATGCACTTCAAGTTAACATTCTCATCTGTTCAGGAAGTTGACGGCCATCCAGAATGAGGTTTGTCATCAATCGCCATTTCACCTTTTTTGGAATAAGAAAGTCCTTCGTACACCTGGGTTTTTTCCCATAGCACTCTCTCTGTAAACTGTGTTCAACATCACAGCAGTTTCTGCAGCATTTTTCCCCAAGCAGGAGACAAAATTTTAGCACTGCATGCTGTTCTCTTAAATTGGCTATCACAAAAAACGAGTTATAAGCGAAACTGCTTTCATGAAAAAAATTCACTCTGATCAGAGAGAACCTTCCCAAGTGACACCACTGGGTGCACTTACTAAGAGTGAGTTGCTCAGAATGCGTGTTATGAAAGTTCCACTCTGCCCAGCGTAATTCCAGGTTTTCAGGGGGCACCCCCTTATATGTGTCTAAAGTAGGTGTATTAATTATGCTGTTTGAATTTTCTGTCTTGTGTCCATCACCACAATGTATCTTTCACAGGAGTTAGGGCAGACCCTGTAAGTCTGGATGCATCTGCTTCAGGTAATGTGTCTGTTTTTAATTAATTTATGGCAGTATACTATGTTATTAGGATCCCACTCTTCATCAGCATTATTTAGGCTTTGTTTGGTTTTATTATTCTTGACCTACTTTGCCCTTTAGAATGCTTTCTTATCCCATCTGAAAATAACGCCCCAGTCCTGCTCTGAGGAGTCCGGGTGGCAGAGTGGGTTGTGCAGACTGACTGCTAACTACACATTTAGCAGTTCAAACCTACCAGCTGCTCTGCAAGAGACTTTGGCAAGGCTTTGTGACTCCTGCAGGGTGTGAAGCTTCAATCCCAAGTGGGTAGAAATGTGTGTGTGGTGCTTCTACCTCTTCCTTCTCTCCCAGCACCCTGCCCTCCTGTTTCAGGATTTCTCCTAGTACATGCCACTTGGCTCTGACAGCCCTTCTTGGATTACTGCTCCTCCCGAGTTCATGGCTCCCTCCTCGTGTGTCTTACTTAACTGCACTTTGCCAGGGCTCCTTGCTCGCTCCTTTCCCTGCCTAGCCTGGGAGCTCTTCTCTTTTCACACTCGATGCTATCAGACAACCCAGACAGTAAGTCAGTGCATGTTGTCCTGAATACCTCGCAACCTACGGAAAACCTATCACATTCGATCATTTCCATTTGAATGAACCTAATTTTCATCATTCATTCCCAACAAAGGCTAAAAATTCTATTTCGAGCCTCTTCCCAAGTAATAGCAGGATCTGAGGATATTGCAACTGAAGTCTCCGCTCTCCTTGTGTTACTCCCGTCTGGTATTTTAACCATACCTGGTGCTGAGCACTGTTCTGGGTTCCTGGTTGTTAATTAGCACATGGTGAGTGCTCCCATTGACCTCAGGTCATCTAGGCTCTTGGTTTCTCTTCCGCGTGCCTTTTCTGTACAAGTCACTCTCGGAGGTGTCCTTCAGGGGTCCTGGTGAGTCCGTTCAGGAACCCCAAGGGCTGCTCCGCCCTGCCTTTTCTGTTCACGGAGTAGGAGCCTCTCAACGGCAAGAGCCTTGTTTTTGTTATGACCCCACTCCGGGTGTTGTGATGGATTGCGTTGTTATCACCCAAAGCCATTGCTATGAAGTCTGTTCTAGCTTAGGGCAACCCTCCCTGCACAGGCTTCCTAAGGCTGCACGCACATCTTTACTGGGGGAAGGCGGCCTCGTCTCTCCCGGGAGCAGCTGCCAGGTTCAAGCTGAGTGATGGCCTTTGGTGAGCTGACCAAGACCACTGTGAGTTCAGAGGGGGGTGGGGCAGAATATGTTGAATTCCTAACCCTGGAGCCTCTATGTCCTTGTTTTGTAAGAGTCTTTCGAAGAGATGTTACCAGTCAAGAGTGAAACCATAGCAGGGTGGGGTGGGTCCTGATCCAGCCCTAGTGGTGGGTGCCCTCCCAAGAGAGGGACAGACACCTAGAAACTGCCTGCAACCAGAGAGTATGTGGTAGCCACAGCCAGTGTGCATCTAGACTCTCCTAAAGCCTTTGAGGAGAGCCAGGCCCAGCACCACCCACTCCAATGGCCAACCCCAAGCTGTGTGCTTGTGTGGTGATGGCCATCCGATGTTGACTTTCAGTTCTTTCTGCAGTGACCTGCCCTGGCTTATTTTGTCCTGTGGTTCAACTAGATGCAGGGCAGGTGTGGCCCAACAGTTCTTTGCCGTCCTTCCCGGCTTTGCTGGGGTGGGTCCTTTTGTAGATAACCCTTCTCTTCCTCCCTCCACCAGTCTTGTCTTTGGTGTGAGTATAAAGGACCCTGCTGGCCCCCATTCATTTGGGAATACTGTGTCTTTACATTCCAGAATAGCTTCAGAAAGAGTTTCTTTTCCAATCTTTGTATCTTCTTTGGCTGAGCTATTAGATGCTTTGGTGCCTTCTTTTTACTTTGTTTCTTCATCTCTTTGGCTTATTCAATCTGTCTTTATACTGTTACTTTTGTGTCTTTAATCACTTAAGACTTTTTGTGGTTAATTTGAACAGTCTGTCACCTGAGGTTCTTGCATGTAATTCAATTGCAGGCCCCCTCCTCTTTGTAGAAGTCAGACTTTCTGTATGTGCGCTCTCTAGTGCGATCGCTCAGTTTTGGGGGCTCAGTTTCCTGGGTGTGTGGGGGTTTAGGTACTTGAGTCCTGAGCCGTCCCCAATCCAGACCAGGTGCAGGCCCCAGGGACCTTGCTATGGTAAAGGCACAGTGAGCTTGCTCACCAGAGGCCATCTGCCCAGTGTGCACTGACCACGGACTCCCCGCCTTTTTACCTGTTGAAGTTTGTCCCGCCTCCCTTTTGGGGTCGGCAGGGGGAGCAATGCCGGCCCCGTGCTTCGGAGGAGCCAGCCTCACAACCCCCTTCCGGGGTCATTTTCTCTCCCGGCTTTCTGGGGGTAGCGATTCATTTACCAACTCCTCCACCTCAGTGCCACGCCCCAGAAGTTGTACTGCACTTTTGGAAATGGTAAGAGCCTTTGGGCGTGCAGCTGCGTCAGGAC
>PVJH01037248.1:0-18098 GCA_004026705.1 Nesogale talazaci | reverse complement strand
AAGGGGAAGGAGCCCGTGATGTCCTGGTTCGGAGTTGGTCTGCTAACTCCAAGGTCTGAAGTTCAAAACCACCAGTCACTCTGAGGGAGAAAGACGTTCAACTCCTGTAAAGAGTTGACAGTCTTAGGAGCCCACAGGGACAGATCGACCCTGTCCTGCAGGGTCTCTGCGAGTCAATGACCTTGAGTTTGATAGGGTCTGTAGGCGTCAGCATCGACGCGATGGTAGTGAGTCTGGCTTTGGGCTTTTTGAAGTGGAGGGAGTGGAGGGAGGAGCTAAGACTCAGAGGAGTTAAGTTCACCTGTCCGAGGTCACATAGCTGGGTTTGAACACACGTCTCTGCTGCCCCTGAAGGGCTGGAGAAGGAGACTGGAGCCACTGCTGGCTGGGCAAGCATCTCAGAGGAAGCTGAGCCTCTTATCTGCGTCCTCTCCCTCTGGACAGTACTGGGCCGAGCTGCTGGAGTTCCAGGCCTGAGCGGTGGGTTTCTCGAAGTCTCAGGGGCCTCCCCTGGTGGCAGAGTTGTTACCTGTCCAGTTGCTAAGCACCAGGTTGGCCGCTCCACACCACCAGCTCTTCCATGAGGAAAAGGATGAGATGGCCGTGAAATTGGAGAAGTGGCTTGGGAAGGGCTTCGTCTCGCTCCTCCCACACCTTCCACTGGCTCAAGCCAGTGGGGGGAGGATGAGGCCACGTGGTTCAGCCCCCCTGAGCTGTGGGCTCTGACCAGACGGGGCATGGCATCAAGGAGAGTAGCAGTAAAAAGTTGAAAAGCAGAAGCACAGGCTTTCCAAGTCCCAGCGGACACGAGCCCCGGCGCTTCCTCCCCTCTGGCCACAGTGGCCACGGACACCTGCCTGGACCACAGCTGGACATGAAGACCTTCTGGGGGCTGACAGAGCAGCACCTCAGGACTGGGTAGGTCTGGGGACTGTGGGGTGAGGGTGCTGGGCCCCCTCCAGGGTTCCCGCATCACATTCCCTGGCTGTGGGGCCTGCGCTCAGTCTGTCCATCTGTGCAATGGGCATGATCCTGACAAGGTATAGGCTGGCATAGGTAAGGCATGGGACACGCCTGCGTGGGGTTTGCCAGGACTCAGCTCAGAGGGCGCTTTAACAAGACTTTAACAAGGGCCGGCTGTTCTCTGGCTTTACCTCACCCAGGACAGCCCCGGGCACCGCGGGACTGGTAACTGCTGCCTAGCTTACACTCATTGAAAGTCCTAGTTATTGTTCCAGCAGCTACCACTGCTCTCAATACTAATTGTCCTGTGCGTGTATGTGGGGGAGGAGCGGGGCATTCAGTACCAGATTCAGACGCCTTCAAGGCTGGGGAGGGACGGTGGCCGGGTGAGGGATGAGCAGGGGTGAGCCGGAGAGGAGGCGTGTGGCGAAGCAGGGCCTGGCCCCTTACTGTCTTTGCCTGTACAGAGGGCACCCAGCCGGGGCCAGCCACGCCACGTCCTCCAGTCCCCTGACCACATCGAATGTGCAGGGTTAACTATCTGCAGGTACACACCCCTCCCTAGTGGGCAGTAGAGACACAGCTTAGGCACCGGTGGGGGGACACTAACCTAGATTTCTTGGATGGTTCTGGAAAAGCGTCCGCATTTTCAGAGGGGGGCAGCTGTACACACGTTCACATGCGTACACACCTGAGAGGGGCAGGAGGAGGAGACATCTGGAGACTGGATTCAGTCTATGAGCCCCCGGGGTCTTGACATCTGCTCCAGTGGGCAGCAGACCTCCCCCTCACCCCCACCCAGCTCCCCACCGGTCAACGCTCCCAAACCAAACCCAACACACCGCCATCAGATCACAATCTTGACTCTTACATAGGGTTATATAGCGTTAAAGCCTACAGAGGGTTTCCGAAGCACTGAATCTTCATGGGAGCAGACAGCCTCATCTTTCTTTCAAGGAGTGACTGGTGGTCTTAAACCACTAAACTGATTAGCCGCCCGGCACATCCTAACCCCTACGCTGTCTCTGTTTCCTGAAGGTTATGATCAGGCCTCAGGATACTCACATGTCTGGTCCTTCGGGGGCTATCCAACCTGCCGTCCCCATCGAAGGACTGGCCCTTGGCCTTCCCCCTCGGCTCTAGTGCCAGCTCTTCCAGGAAACCTCCCCGTCTCTCCCGGAGAAAACACTCACTGTCCTCTGACAGCAAAGGAGCCTTCGTGGGGTAGTGGATATGTGTTGCACTGGTCAGTGGTTCAGAACCACCTGCACACCCCAGGAGGAAGACAGGTCTCTCTACTCCGGTAAAGAGAGAGAATTGAGAACTACCAGGGGCAGTTCTACCCTGCCCACAGGTCTGCTATGAGTCTGCATCGACTTGGTGGCCATGAGTGTGGCTCGGGCCTCTGTACAGCCAGCTCAGGCCCAGCATGCCAGGCTAGAAGTTCTCTTGGTAGAGAATTCCATCCACGGGGTCTCTTCAGGCCCTGCAGGGAGACCTTTAAGTCAAGAAGTGCATGGACCAGGCCTTCCTCCATGTCATGCACAAAGATCAACATGGAGTAGGACCCCAGGAATGTGTATCTAACTGTGATATCTACCAGGTCCATGGTTCAAAACTACCAGCCATCCCACAGAAGAAAGATGAAGTGGTCTGCTTCTGCAGAGACCCCCCCAGCCCCAGAAATGGCCGTTTGAGTCTGTCCTGAGGGTTCCTGAGAGTAGGGGTGGGCTTGAGGGCCATAGGCTGGGTGGGATCGTCATCTCTTCTGATGCTATGGAAAGCACTGCGTCTACACTGTTGAACTTCCGGGTCCTGGAAACCTTTGTGCATTGGCTAGGACTCCTTCCACTGTAAGTGACAGATGCCACCCCACGTGTTCATCCGTACCAGAGAGCAGTGGGTCAAATCCCAGCTCCAGAAAGGTCTCGCCCTGGGAGCCCAGCAATACCCTGGGGATGCTTCCTCTCTCTGTTTCTCACTCTACTCCTCTGTTGACTTCCTGAGTGAACTTGCAATGCATGGCGGTCCCCAGAGTCGCAGGCATCCCTCCCGCCAGCTCAGCTCTACAGGTGACCAAGAGGGGCACTCATCCCATTGTTTCAGTCAAGTCTCACAGCCAGCACCCAGTCCCTGTACCAACCACTGCAGTCAGAGGGCTGTGGCCCTCCGAGAGGGTGGACCTGACTTTGTGCTCACTCTGTAAGCCACGGAGAGTGAAGGGAGCCAGGGACTCTGCCCAGCTATCCGTGCCCACACGCAGCCTCTCTGCCTGGTCTCACTAAAAGCCCGTCCTCTCCAACCTCTAGGAGATCCTTGGTGCCATCCCACCTGAATAAGCATCCCCTGCTTCGCTTGCCCGCTCGCTTCCTTAGCCATCTATCTTAACCCTTCCTCTGTCTGCAGGCACCCCCACTCCCACTGCCAGCCCTGCTGCCTGCCAGCCTGAGCAAATGGGAGCAATCATTCAACAGCTAACAAAGGCATTGGGGGTCCACTGCCTGCCAGACACTCTCGGACGCCCTGGGACATATCCATCTCCCAAGAGACAAATCTCCAGCCCTAGAAGCAATGACCCTTCAACGCTGCCAACTGACACCTGGCAGCTACCTCGGGCCAGACGCCGCCCGGGCTCTTTGCATCTCTTAAGATAAATGAGTCTATGGGACACACGCTCTTTCTGTCTGTGTGACCAGTATGTGCACGAGGTCCCCTGGTTGGCAGTTCAAAGGACCCAGAGGCACTGCAAGGAAAAAAAAAATCCCAGGTGGTCTGTTTCCAAAAGGGGCACAGCTGAGGACCCCTATGAGGTAGCCCTACTCTGTGGCTCACGGGCTGCTAGGTGCCAGAGGCAGCCGAGGGAAGCCTGGGTTCAGTGTGTGGGGAGCAGGACTTCTGCCATCTCCATGAGTAATTCAGAAACCCTCACTGCACTTATCCAGCTGCACAGCCGACCATCACCACAATTCTTTCCAAGCCCTTCCCAGGAGCTCAGCGCCCGCCTAAACGATGACTCCCCTCTCCCCCTCCCTGGGAAGCACTAACCAGCACTGGTCTCCATCCACTTGCCTATTCTCCATCCTGCGTGTACATGGGATCGGCCAAGATATTTGCCCTTCTGTTATTGGCGCTGCCTTGTGGATGAGAAAGCAGCGGCACAGAGAGGTCAGGGAACGTGTCCAAGGTGAGTGGAGGATCAGGGATTGGAACGCAGGCAGTTGCAATGCTTTTCACCATTTCACTGGAAGACATACCTACGGTGTCCACGCCTGATCTGTCCATCGCCACCATCTGCATCTCATCCCTCGGCCTTTGGCCGGCCCTGGGGGATGAATCGCCCCCATGTCATTCATGCTCCCAATCTCCTTCCCGAGCACCCGCCTGGGACATCACCCCAGTCAGGCCCCTCCTTGTCAGCTTCTTCTCTCTCTGCCAGCCCTCTTCAGCCTGCAGCCAAACTCCCGTGACCCTGGTCCTCTCCCAGCTAAGGCACCTCTCCATTTCTCTGCAAACCTCACTCCGAGGTGTTAACTGTGCTTATTTATGTCTCCTAACCTTCCCCTCCCAACCCCTCCGGGACCTATTCTGCTCAAGCATTTGTGCAATCTGCCCTCCCACCCCCAAGAAATCAAGGTCACTGCCACGTCCATGTGTTGGATGCCCCTGTCCGTTGCTCATTCCTCGTCTCACTGGACACACCCACGGCACTGGACATATCGGATCAGTCGCCTCCAGAGCCTTGTACTGACCGCATCGCCCATGCACACACTGCCTGCATCTGTCTCTGCCACAGGTCCCTTCCCCTCTCCCCTCTGTAAACACTCCAGTGCCCCAGGATCATGGCTTGAGTCCCTGTTTCCACACCAGGACTCTCACCTGACACTGTCTTTACCTCCCATCTAGAAGGCATCGACTCCCCAATTTCTATCTCCAGTCTGACCTTTCCTCTGCATTCCAGACTCGTATTTCCAGTGTCCAACTCCACTACTCAAGGAGCCCTGGTGGCATACGGAGTTATGAGCTGGCTGCAAACCACATCAACAGTTCAAATCCACCAGCCGCTCCATGGGAAGCAGATGTACTCCCATGTGGGAAGACCCGGAGGAGGCTGTGTTCTCAAAGGTCACTGTGAATCGGTGTTGACTGAGGGCAGTGAGTTTGGTTATGTTGTTGTTGTTACTCCATGACTCTGTGAGGAGTCAAACACAAAACAGCAACGAACCAATACCATCCAGCTGAGAGCTGCTCCAGACTGGATTCCTCACCTCTCCGCTCCAGCTCCACACACAGAAAGCAGGCCTGGGGGACTTCCAGGTGCTCAGGCACAAACCCTCCCCTACCCCCAGAAGGCAGCCCCTGTTGCTCCCAGCCTCTCGCCTAAGTTCTGTGAGTGGAGCCCTGGTGGCTTCGTGGTTAAAATGCACAGCCAAGATTGGGCAGGTCGAACCCCCCGGAAGCTCCACAGGCAGGAGCTGTCCAAAGATGGCAGCCTCGGAACCCCTTTGGGGTGGTTCTGGTCTGCCGTATGGGATCCTGATATGTCGGACTCAGCTCGATGACGGTGGACTTTAGTGGGTTTTTTTTTTTTGGGGGGGGGCGGGCATCCCTGCCTTCTGGTGGTGGGAGTAGGAGACCCAGCCTTTGCTCCTGTGGAGCCGCTGCTGGAATTGAACCTCCATCCCAGTGGGCCGCAGTCCCATGCACAACCACTGTGCCACCGGGGCTCAGCCCTCGACTTTAGTTTTTGTTAGCTCAACAGTAACGCAGTGGGTTAAGAACTGGGTGTGTAGCCACAAAGTAGTAGGTTCAATCCCACCAGCTTCTCTGTGGTACAAAAAAACGAGGCCGCCAGCTTCCATAGAGCTTTGCAGTGCTGGAAATCCTAGACCAGGGGTTCTCCACCTTCCTCAAGCCGAGACCCTTTCATACAGCTCCTCATGTGGCGGGGACCTCCCAACCATAAACGTATTTCAGCACTGTCATTTTCGACTGTTATGAATCGGTCCACCCCTGTGAAAGGATCCTTTGACACCCCCCCCCCCAGGGGTTGAGACCCACAGGTTGAGAACTGCTGCCCTAGAGAGTTCTATCCTGTCCCGTGGGGTTGCTATGAGTTAGATGGGATGCTCTTGGTAGGAGGGCAAGGTTTGTCTGTTTGTTCATTCCTAGTTCCTCAGTGGCTATCACCTAGCCGTTGCTTAGTAACTCGCTGTTGGACTGACACAGGGAACATAGTAACAGTAGCCGGCAGCCTTTTAGTCAGAGTTGGACAGTCTCCCAGAAGTCAGTGGGTCTACCCTGATCCCGTCTCAGTGACAAAGTAGGAACAGGCTCTCATGGAGGGGGAATGGCCAAGCCCCATGGTCGCAGGGTCTCTCGCCCTCACTGTCCTCTGAGCTTCTCTCAGTGGTGTCTCTTCCCACAGGCCAGTTGCCCTCACCAGACTGGCATCACAGACTCCACCAGCAGCCTCACCCCTTCTGCCGGGGCCCGCAGACTCTCCTTGACAACTCCCGTGAAGTTGACCATGGGGAAGCTAACCAATAGGCCTAGTGTGTGTCCAGTAGCCTGCAGCTGGGTCCCTCTGATTGGCACTGCCAGTATGCTGCCTGCCTCTCAGACTAACAGGGTTTAGGGAGCAGAGGGGTCGGGCCGTCCCCTCCTCCTGACAGCAGCCTCCTCCCCCACCCCGTGTGCTTGTGTGCAGGTGGAAGTCCCTGCATGCGGGGCTCTGCAAGGCTCGGGCCCTGCTGCAGGCCGCCTGGAATGACTTCTCCCAGCCCGTCCCGACCAGCCGTGGCCAGCTGCTGACCCAGCTCCTCCTGTGTGGTTCCCTGGCCGCTGCAGCCGCGGGTCTGACCCACCGCTGGCTGGTGCACTCGCTGCAGTATCCCCAGGGACCCTCGGCCGCCGTGGCTGCTGTCTGTGGGCTGCTACTCAGCCTGGGCCTGGGCCTGGTGCCCCCAGCCCGCTGCCTGTTTGCCCTCAGCGTGCCCACCCTGGGCACCAAGCAAGGCCGCCGACTGCTGCTGTCCTACAGCACTGCCACCCTGGCCATCAGTGTGGTGCCCAATGTCTTGTCCAACGTGAGGGTGGCCGGGCGGGTGCTGCGCTGCGTCACAGAGGGCTCCCTGGAGAGCCTGCTCAACACCACCGCCCAACTGCAGCGGGCAGCCGGGGCCCTGCACGCGGCAGACCCGGTGCGGGCCAAAGGCCTGGCGTTTGAGACCCTGGGCAACGGCTCCGCCTTCCGCCTCCACATGCTCCGAGTCAGCGAGCAGGTCCTGGAGGACTTCTCTGACCTGGAGAGGCTGGGCCGGGCAGCCGCCCTAGGGGCCCAGCGGGTGGTGGCAGGGCTCTTTATTCTGGGCCTCCTGGGGGAGGCCGCCTGGTACCTCCATCGCTACCTCACTGACCTGCGGTTCGACAACGTCTACGCGACCCGGCAGCTGGCCGGGCAGCTGGCCGAGGCCAAGGCCACGCACCTGGTGGCCTCCCCCCCAGCCTGGCTGCTGCGGGCAGCCCGGCCGAGGCTGTCCCAGCAGGAGCTGCTGAGCTCACTCCTCAGGCTGGGGCTGTTCAGCCTGCCCCTGGCCGCCACAGCCGTGACCGTGGCCACAGACCACATGGCCTTCCTGCTGGCCCAGGCGGCTGTGACGTGGGCTCAGAAGCTGGACCACGTGCCCATCACACTCACCGTCAAGTACGACGTAAGTGCTGCGACGGAGGGGGGGGGGGCTTTCCCAGGGGGACCCTCGATGGAGTGGTGCTTGCCTTCTTCCTGCCCTGGTCCTGGGATAGGTTTCGGGGCCCTGGGGGTGGGCGTGGGGGCCAAACAAACGTGTCTGCCGGCCTTCCTTAAGCGGCAGAGTTTCCTAGGCTCATCTTCCTGATTGGCACAAACAGGACCCATCGACCACTGTGAGTCTTGAATCAATGGCGCTTAGATGAGCAGCTGGGCACACATCACCAGCACCCCCAACCCACGCCAACCCGAACCATCACCACTGGAGTCAGTTCTGGCTCCTATCAGCCCCATCGTACAGACAACCATGAACTGCCCCTGAGGGCTTCCAAGTCTGTCACCTTTGTGCAAACCAGCGCTCCTTTCTCTCTCTCATAGAGTGGCTGGTGGGTTCCAGCCACAGATTTCTTGGTTAGCAACCAAGCGTTAACCCTGGAGTCATCCAAACTCCTTTAATGTAGTGACAGTGGTGGATAAGTCACACCTGTGCACACCAGACCGGACGGGGCTGAGGAACCCATCAAGCTCAGCACATCATGACCCATGGGCGGCCCGGTCTCATGGATCACGTTTTACCAGTGCACAGCCATGCCTGTTCACGCATGCATCGTCTATGGAGAGAGCTGGTGGTTATGCAGGAAGCTGCTGACTGCAGGGTCGGCAGCACCAGCTGCTCCGGGTTGGGGGTGGGGGCGGGAAAAGGATGGAGCTTTCTGCTCCTGGAAAGATGGCAGTCTCAGATGGAGTCTCAGATGGAGCTTTTTCTCCTCCTGGAAAGATGACAGGCTTAGAAAGGGAGAGGGACAGAATCCCTTTCACCTGGCTCTAGGCATGACCCCGCCCCAGATGGATTAAAAGCAGTCCTTTGGGGAGTCCTGTTGGTGAACTGGTTAAAGCACCTGAGTGCTAAGCAAAAAGTTGATGGCTCAGACCCTCTGTCGCCCTGTGGGAGAAAGATGTGGCGGCCCACTTCTAGAACGGTTTCGGTCTTGGGACACCAGGGGGCATGGGGAAGAGGGGACAGTCCTACACTGTCCTGCTAGGAGTGTGGGGTCCACTGGGAAGCAGTGGGTGGCAGAGGGAAGCTCTTGGAAGTCAATTGCCAGATCTTTCTTCTGAGGCACCACTGTGTAGGCTCAGAGCCCCTAGTAGAGAGGTTCCTGTTGGTACTGGAGCACTTACCACCTGGGCCATCCACAGTACCCTTACCCTGAGGGGCATGATGCTGATGAACTGGTATGGGGGCTCATGTGGGCACAAGCATAAACCCTGCCCGCGGGGTTTTGGAAGGACTAGATGAAATTGAGATCCTGGAAGATGCGTCCAAATGTTACTGTTTCTATTACTGGTTCGGAGCAGAATGCCTTCCAGGAAAGACAGGGAGCACAATAGGCTGGATTCTTTGTGACTGCTGTAGAGGTGCTGAAACTTGCTGTCACTGAGTCCAGTCTGACTCACAGCCACCCTGCAGGACACGGTAGAACCGCCCTGCGGGTTTCCAAGACTGTAAATCTTCACAGGAAGGCCTGTCTTTCTGGCAAAGGAAAGGCTGGTGGTTTTGAACTGCTGACCTTACAGCCAGACACATACCCCACTCCGCCACGAGGGGATCTCGTTAGATTACTGGTCCATCAAGGAACACAGCTCCACGAGGCTGAGTCCAATACAAGCTCCCTGGGGTACCCAAGTGTTCCCAGTGGGACACATGGGACCCACCCAGGGATCCGCCACCTGAGCCCCCATTTTTATCTCATGAGCGTTATGCCCATTTTGCTAAAAAGGGCAAGTGGAATTCATCCAAGCCGCTCGTGTCCGGCAGCGGTGGGAGGAGGGGTGTCAAGCGTGCCCGTGCTGTTCACCCCGCCTTTGGCCCCCCTGTTTCGGCAGGTGGCGTACACCGTGCTGGACTTCATCCCCTTCCTCTTCAACCAGCCACCCCCGGAGACGCCCTTCCACTCCACGCGCGTCTCCAGCCAGTGGGAGCTGCGCTTCACCTCCCCGGGCTGCCCGCTGCTGCCCGCCCAGCGCCCGCGCACCGCCGCCGCCCTGGCCGCGGGCGCCCTGCAGCTCGTGGCGTGCGTCACCGTCCTGCTGGAGACCTACGCCCGCCGCCTGCGGCACGCCATCGCCGCCTCCTTCTTCACGGAGCAGGAGGCCCGGCGTGTGGACCACCTTCACGCTCGCCTCCTGCGAAGGTACAACCGGGGGCGATGCCGGCAGCCGCCCCCGGGGGCGCCTTCCTGCTCCGACAGCGGCCTGGGTAGCCCCAAGCCCTGCAAGCTGGACAGAGAGCAGTAGCGGGGGGCGGAGGGAACCGGGTGTAGCTTCACGGTCCTGAGGATTCATCCAGGCCCCGCTGCTGGGTGCTCTTGGATTGGTCATGGCCCTCTCTGAGCCTCTGGCTGGAGAAACTACGGATGCCTTGATTCCTCCATGGGAAGGGGGGTGGGGGGTGGCGATGAGATATGGGCAGGAAGGTCCTCAGAGGGGGACCCTCTGCAGAGGGGGAACATAGGCAGCTCAGTTCATTTCTTTCCCCCACCACACCCCTCTCCAGAACAGTGTGGAAGGGTCCGGGCACTCCTTATCCATGATTCGGTGACGACTTCCATGGTGAATTCGTCTCCATGCTCCTCGACCTAATTTATATGCCTCCTCGTCCTCCTTGAACTTATTTATAGCTCGGTAATTTACATTTCCTTGACTTGATAGATAAACATATTTATTAAATCTGAAACTAGATCCTGGCGTTACTCCTTTGCGCCCAGGGGCTCCCCATCTGGGGCTGCCAGATTTTGTTAAGTACAGGACACACAGTCAAATCCGAATTTTCCATAGAGAACGGGAAACGAACAAATCTGCCTTGGAAGAAGGACAACCAGAGAGCTCCTTAGAAGCCAGAGTGGCCAGACCAACCTTGGACACGTTGTCGGGAGAGAGCAGTCCCTGGAGAAGGCCCTCAGGCTAGTAGAGTAGAAGGGGGGGCAGCCAACAAGGAGCAAGACCCTCAGTGCATTCCGAGGGGAGGGCTGGGCAATGGCTCGTTCCGTTATTCACCAGTTCACTATGAGCTGAAAGCGATAATGATAATAGATAACCAACCCATTCTGGGGACAAACACTCATTTAGCATGCTTTGATCTGTGTAACGATAAAAGCCAGAAACCGCTGCTGTGGATGCCGATTCCGAGCACACTGTAGGACAGGTGGAACTACTTTCTCCTGAGCTCAAAGCAGCTGGTGGCTTGATGCAATGTGGCGGTGACATAACCTGGTGTCAATTTGAGAGGACCAAGAGTGAAAGGATGGCGCCTACCTAGGCTGTCAATCAGGTTATAGCCAGTAAGGCTTCTGTGTGGACCTGGCTTTCTTCTGAGAATTCTGGAACTCCTGTATTTTCCTTCTTAGAAGCAGTAGTTCTCTCTCTCTCTCTCTCTCTCTCTCTCTCTCTCTCTCTCTCTCTCTCTCTCCCTCCCTCCCTCCCTCCCTCCCTCCCTTTCTCCCGCCCTCTCTCCTCACTCCATATGAGATATCCTTGAAGAGAAGCCACATGGACGTGCCCTGATGCAGCCCTGGGTGCTGGAGAAGCCACGAGAAAACCCCTGACATGATAAGAAGCTTACAAGGCCACTGGATTCACAGGACTTCCCGCCCACTGGCCTGTGATCTTCCTGGCCTTGCATGTGTTTCCTGAGTCTAAAGAGGACTTTAGAGATTGGCATCGGACATATGGGCTAATAGCAGAGTTACGGACTTGATCTGGACTGAATTGGGATACAATTGCCCTTTGTATAAAACTCTCTCTTATACACATATGTATTCCTATGGATTTGTTTCTCTAGTCTACCCAGACTAACCCAGGGGGCAGCATTATTCTGTCTTCCACACTCTGCCTGCTACACCCTGCCCTCTTCAGAGTCTGGCTCGCCTGGGGTACTGGGTAGGGGGTGGCGCTGTGGAGTCTCCTTCTCTCCTCTGGTTGTTCTTTGCAGGTTTGTTTGCACCAGCGGTAGACATAGGAGTGTGCCCTCTTCCCCTCACCGCTGGCAGTCCTCTGGCTCGTCAGCTTCTAGGTCTTTCTTTGTGTGGGAGGCAGCAGTGAGTAAAAGAAAAACAAAAACACAACAGCAGCAAAGAGCTGCTAAGTTGCGCTCATTTAAAAAGACCTTGTGTGGGCTGGATTGGGTGCCCGATGAGTCAGGGTTTAATTACAAATAAGAAATTGCTTGGGGTGTCTTAAGGGGCAGCTCAGAATTCAGTTCTTGGAAATTCAATGCTATGACTTGGTTGGAAGGTCTGGAGGAGGGGGCTCTTGGCTGGGCTTCTAGGAATGAAGCCTCAGAATTTGTACAAGGAGGAAAGCTCAGGTCCACCCCCACCCCCCCACCGAAGGAAAGACATCGGGAGCATCCACCCTCTTCACCGCCCCTCCAAGCTCCGCCCAAGCCATGCATGGCTGCCTCAGACTGGGTCGCCCCTCCCCCCAAAATGTTCGAGCTGGGTACTGAGGGGTCTGGTTACACAGTTCCCCATCGTTGCCAGCAGAGCTGTGACCTTGCACCACTCTCAGGGATGCAGTTCACACCCTAGGTCTATTAGTGACCGTCCCCTCCAGTTAACAGTTCTGTGCGTGGTGGCCCAGGCTTCTTGGCGGCAGCAGTAGCAGCAGAGCTCAAGCCTATGGCCTGCCGTCTGCCAAATCTCACAGGTGAGTCTAATTGCCAGAGTCCACCCCCCCCCCCCCGGTTTGAGCACGGTGGGAGCCCAGGGGGAACAGTGGTCACATGTGGGACTCGAACCACAGGGTCCCGTGTGGAACCACCAGTCCCCAGGAGGCAGACGATGAGGTGTTCTGCCCCTGTGGCGGCCCTGGCAGCCCATGGGGGAAGCCCTGCCCTGTCGACGGGGTCCCAGCAAGTCAGACTGGACTCACTGGCCTTAGTTGTTCTTGGCTTGAACTCACACCTCAAACCGTGGCTGCAAGGCACTCTGGGAAATGTATTTTTTCAGCTCTCCAACTTCCTTCTTTCAGAAAGACACACCCAAATCCTGAGTTCGAAACTTTATCAGTTTCTAACCACAGGGGGAGAAAAAAGAACTTTTGCTTCCAAGCCCCGTGCACACATGTAAACAACGGACGCGAACGCTGCGTAGAACAAGAACCCAGCTCACGCTTGCTTGGTTCTGACCCATAGTGAGAGCCGGCACTGCCCCCACAGGGCTCCCTCAGCCGCCATCGGTATGGGAGTCACTTGCCCTAGCTTTCACTCTCGAGAGGATGTTTGTTGGGTTCGAACTACCCACCTTTTGGTTAGCAGCCAGGTGCTTTATTCGCTGCACCACCAGAGTTCTTGAATTGGTGCAAAATACCTTAGCATTTTCTAGTCTTGTCCTGTCCAGGCCTATCTAATCTTACTAATGATATCTGGTTCCAGCCCATTCCTTCCATTCCATTCCAAACTATTGGCAAGGATTTGTCCAGCTGAAAACCCTACTGCGAGGGCTGGATTGGATTTGAAAAACAAAACCAAACTCACTGCCATCAGTCCTCCCGACTTCTCGGCGTCCTGTAGGACAGCAAAGAGCTGCCCTGTGGGTTTCTGAGACCGGAACTCTATACGGGAGTAGAAAGTCTGCTCTTTTCCCCATAGCGTGGCTGGTAGTTTTGAACTGCCAACCTTAAGGTTAGTAACTCAATGATTCATCACGGCATCACAAGGGCTGCTTGCTGGCATGGCTTTTAAACCCCAATGCTTCCACTGCCCTAGAGGTGGGCACTTGAAGGAGGAACCGTTGGGGTGTCAGTGGGCTCCTGCCAGGGTGTGAGACACCTACATGGGCTCAGATAGGGATGGGGACAGACTTTCGGCCAATGCGTGGCTGAAAACTCCAGTTCCCTTAGAATGGGCTGAGAAACCCCAACAATTGTAGCCTTCACTCCCAGTCTTCATCGCCACCCAAAACGCTGAGCTGAATGTCAAGATCCAGCCGACCCACTTGCTACTAACCATCTGCAGCGACAGCTCTGTGAGTGGGCCTTGAGAGCATGTTGTAACTCTTTGCAGACCTGGAGACAGAGCCCAGGCAGCGGCCACTCAGGTGGAGGGTCCCGGCGCTTCTGATTCACCTTCTCCCTGGGGCCTGCCTAGGTGGCTGGGTTTCTCACAGGATGGAGCACCCAAGAGCAGCCATCGGCTCTCGGTCCCCTGGCCGGGGGTATTTTTAGTCTGTGAGTCACCGACTGCAGTGAGCTAAGCCACACTCCGATCACTGTCCTCCCACTCCCCAAAGGGCTGGTGCTCACCCCTCATCCTGAGAGCACCACCAGCTCCAGCCCCCTACCCCCCCCACAAAACCAAAGCTTCCCTCTCTCTGTGGCTGGTCTTCCCTTGTAGATGGGGGAGCACTACAGGGAGGTGTAGTGTGTGTGTGTGTGTGTGTGTGTGTGTGTGTATGAGAATTAGGAGGGTGAGTACTCAGGATGTGCTGGTAAATAGGTAAATACTTAACAAGTCATATTTCAAAGAACAGAAAGAGGAGGGGGAGTGGAAGAAAGCTTTTTCATTTAGCATTTCCTGATGTCCGTAATGGAAGCACTCCCACGGGAAGTTTTAAGTGCCAACAGGATATCGGGGAAGGGGCCGAAGGGACACATCAGACACACTTGACTCCAGGAACTGGTGTGGGGCCCCACCGGCCTGCCAAGATGTGCCTGAAACTCTGCTGAGAGATGTATGTGTTTGGCCTTCGGTTAAATCGCACAACAGGCCACACGTGGCAGTATCACGGTCCTCCTCTTGGGCAGAGAGATGGAGACTCAGGGAGGTTAGTGTTTGGTGCAAAATCACATGGCTAGTAAGTTCCAGAAACTAAGTCCAGACAGTCTGGCTCCCAGGACCCACGTTCTGACAGGTCTCAGATAAGAGCCAAATCCCCTTTTTTTTTGATGGTGGTCCGCTCGCCCCTCTAGACACAGCCACTGGCATGGCGATTTCCTACACATCCACCCACACACACACACACACACCTCACACGCACGCACGCACACTTACACAGGAACTCACGCTGTCCCCAGTCTGTTCCCACTCAGAGCCACTCCACAGGACAGAACAAAATTGCCCTGAGGGCTCCTGAGACTGGAGCTCATTTTTGCCAGAGAAAGAAGCCTCCTCATGCTCCTGCAGAGGTGCTGGTGGTTTTGAACCGCCGACCTTGTGGTCAGCAGCCCACCATGTAACTGCAACGCCACCAGGGCTCCTCTGACAGCTGCATGTTAGGAACACTCACATACACAGGCAGTGGAGTGTGGTAAGTGAGTCATGCATCTGTAGGAGAGTCCAAAGGATGCTTGGGAAGAAACAGTTCACGTGGAAGCAATTGGTGGCTATGTGGGGTAAGTGATGGGCTGATCCCACTGGCCTGAGTCAGGCTGACATGTTGGTTAGGCTTCCCCACGGAGGCGCCTGCTTCTCCCTCCGGGGCGTGCAGGAATTGGCTGGTGGCTGGAGGCTGGGGGCCAGGTTGAGGACAAGCCCTCTGGCCCAGCTCATTCCTCAGTGAGGCCAAATTCTCCCTGCATTTGCTCTTCCCCCACCCCGTACAGCTAGAGAAGCTGCCCCCCGTGGCAGGGCCACCTGCCTATAGTTGGTGTGACCTGCTATTCCCCGGCTATTCTTCTTTCTCAGCCTCAGTTTCCTCTGTCTAACCCACCAACACCGCCAGAGCTCGTGGCTGGAGAGCTAGAGCTGGTTCTAGAAGCCTATAGCCTCCTGCAACACCTTCACAGCTCACCGGCTAGCAGTAGGCTCTTGTTGGTGCCAAACAAATCCCCAAGACTGGCTGAGATGCTTTTCAAAAGAGGGGGGGGCATCATGGATCAGGAACCTGTCAAGTGGACTGTCACCCATATTTTAAAGTTAAATGGAAAATGCCAGCCTACATTGCTTATACTAAACATAAATATCGTTTTGTAAGATTGATTTGAGCTGTGTGTGCACGTATGCATGCACTGCACAGTCATGTACGGTTTTTATTGTGTGTGTGGGGGGGTATTGAGCCAAAAGATTAAAAACTTCTGGCTGAAATAAATCGCTTGGAGTGAAATTGATTGTGGGAAGTCAAACAGAACAATCATTCTAGCAGAGTAAGCTGCTGAAATGTCCATTTCAAGCCGATGTGCTCCCTGAATTCCATTCGCCACGCCACCCCCAACTCGGCCTGGTCCCCCATGACCCTCCGTCCGCCGGGGCACCTGCAGAGTTCTAATGGCCATGCTTGCTCATGGCCTCCCTCCTTACTTACCACACGTGCGGCAAATCCCGGGACCACGTCGTGTCTGGACGACTGCCTCCACATTGAAATGCCCTCACATGGCAAAGGTTGGAGAGGGTGTGTGAAATTTGGGTCCCTTGTGGTTGTGCAGTGGTTATGGATTTGGCAGTTCAACACCACCAGCCGCTCCGGAGGAAAAAGACAAAGCGTCCTGGTCCCATGAAGAGTTAGTATTGGGGGCTGAGCCCCTGCGGCGCGAGTGGTTGAGTGCGGGACTGCGGCCCACGGGCTTGGCGGTTCAAATCCAGCGGCGGCTCTCAGGAACAGGGCTAGGTAGCGCCCACGACCACCAGAGGGCAGTGATGCCCCCCCCCAAAAAAAGAGTTAGTATTGGAAATTCACAGAGGGAGTTCGATCCAGTCTGATGGGATCACTACAAGTTAGCATCGACTTGAGGGCAGTGAATTTGATGTGGGTTTTAGACTCTGCTGGTGGTAATGCAAAATGGTGCCACTGTTGAAGAAGAGAGTGTGGCAGTTTTCAAAAACTCAACGTAGACCTCACCTGGGACCCAGAAATTCCATGCCTAGGTATGCTCCCAAAGACTCTGCAAACAGAGTCTCAAAAAGAGACCCAGACACCAGTGTTCACTGTGGCACCACCCACAATGGCCAAGGCTGGCGCCCATCCAGAGATGACTGGGTAAGCAAAAGGGACAAGGAAATACTGCCCAACCATAGGAGGGAGGGTCTGGACGCAGGCCACAGCGTGGACGGCGCTCAACACCTGCTGGGAGAAATCAGGCATGACCTCCCTGACATAAATAGGCAGATAGATGTTCGGGGACTGGAGTTGGTTGGTGGTTCCCAGGGGCAGAAAGGAGGAGGGAGGGATGACCCTGATGGAAATGCCACATTGACGACGGGGAGAGGCACACTACCAAGGCTTGCCATTGCTGTCATTCATCTGTCCGAAGTCGAGCTGGTGAAAGCTGTGTGATGGACATATGGACAGCAAGGGCAAGAGCGGCGAAGAGCAGGTGGCGAGCCGTGTGGGGACAAGTGAGCACCTCGTGGGGTTTGGTTCCTGGGTTTGGAGGTTTAGGGTCAGGGTTTCATGGGGCATTCCAGTTCGTCAGGTGGGTAAGATGTCTCTGTTCTACAGCCTCGCTCGATGCACAGTGCCTGGGCTCTTAAAACCATGCAGGTTGGGCTGAGCCCCAGTGGCGCAGTGGTTGTGTGAGGGACTGCGGCCCACGGCCTTGGTGGTTCAAATCCAGCAGCAGCTCTCCAGGAGCAAGGCTGGGTAGCTCCCACGACCACCAGAGGGCAGTGATGCCCAAAAAAAACCCCCCAAAAACCGTGCAGGTGATGCCCAGGCACAGCAATGGCTCTCCAGTACAGGCAGGAGAGTCGGGACTAAGAGGAGGCTATGGAGTCCAATCGTCTTCCTTGTTGTGAAACTAGACAAATGGAAGGGTGCCTAGTGACCGTCCTGAACATTTTGAGCCACGATATCCTGATCAAAAGGGGGGAGATGCAGAGCAGAATGTCAAATTCTCAGAGACTCCAGACTTTTTGAAGCCCAGAAGCTTGGATCACCCCCTAAAATTATGGCCCTCAGATCATGTGAAATCTTTAGAGATTTGTTTATATAGACTTTTGCTTTCCTGCTGGTAACTTGCTTTTGGGTTGTGGGTTTGTATTTTGTTTTTTCTTTCTTTTGGGGTGCGTGTGTTCTATTTGTTTGGTTGCTGATTGACATAGAGTTACTATTGATGCAGTTGATATTTAGGGCTGTGGTTTTTGTCATATTACAACCACCAAAGTAGACCTGAGATGTAAGCAGATGTAAGCTACTTAATCCTGGCTACAATCCAAGAGCACTTCGTACCGATAACATGGCCCTAGTCAATACTCATCTTCATGAGAGGGTCACTGAAGAAAAGGGTGCTACAGCAGTGTGGTGAAGAAAGTAGATGGTGCCCTGCTATCGATCAGAATAGTTTCTGGGGTCTTTAAAGGCTTGTAATCAAACAAGCAGCCAGCTAAGTAAGCCATCAACAAAGTGCACACAGAAGAAGCAGCTAGCGTGTGTGATCCAGAAATGACAATGAAAAA
>PVJH01037247.1:0-18128 GCA_004026705.1 Nesogale talazaci | reverse complement strand
TCATATCATTATGTGCCCTCCCTGCTGATATGATCACTGAAGACAAATGGGTGCAGTGGCAAACAGAGAGGAGGAAGCTAACGGTGCCCAGCTACCAAATGATAAAGCATCTGGGGGTCTTAAAGGCTTGAAGGTAAACAAGTGGTCATCTAGCTGAGAAACAGCAAAGCCCACATGGAAGAAGCACACCAGCCTGTGTGATCACGAAGGGTCAAAGAGAGCAGGTATCAAGCATCAAAGAACAAGAGTAACATGACTATGAATGAGAGGGAGAACAGGGTGGGGACCCACAGCCCATTTGTGGGCAATTGGACACCCCCTTATAGGAGAGTCTCAGGGAGGAGATGGGCCAATCAGGGTGCAGTGTAGTTGCAGAGAAACATACATCTTTCCTTAGTTCTTAAAAGCTTCTTTCTCCCAACTATCATGATCACAATTCTACCTTACAAATCCAGCTGGACTGGAAGAGGTACACTGGTACAGGTGGGAACTGGAAATACAGGGAATCCAGGACAGATAAGCCCCTCAGGACTAGTAGTGAGCGTGGAGTCACTGGATGGGTGGAGGGAAGGTGGAGTAGAGAGGGCAAGCCAATTACAGGGATCTGCACATAACTTCCTATCTGGAGGACAGACATCGGAGGAATGGGTGAGAGGAAATGTCAAGCAGTGTAAAATATGCCAAAATAATAATAATTTAAAAAGTATTGAGTGTTGGTGGGGGAGGGGGGAGGGAGAGGAAAGGATGAAAAACTGATATCAGTGGCTCAAATGGAAAAGCAGTTTATGGAGAATGATGATGGCAGCAGGCATGAGAAGGTGCTTGACACAGTATATGTATGTATGTACTGTGGTAAGTGATGTAAGAGCACCCAATAAAATGATTTTTAAAAATGTGCCTGGTCCAATTGGTGTATACATTGTAATAAGAGTCGTAAGAGTCCCCAATAAAATGATCTTTTATACCAATAAAAAAGAAGTAGAACATCAGAAACTTATACAGGGACAAGGCATATAAACCCTTGTTCTGTGGCCCAGGGAAACGTATGCTTTGTGCCACAGGCTCCACCAGCAAGAGAAGACTCTAAAGACCATGTAATAGCAGAGGAAATCATTGACTGTCTTCAGTAAGCATGAAGCCAAGGCCTGAGCACCTTGCTTTCACTGAAACAAAAGCTGACTGTGGGGACTGGGTGGGTGTGTATAATGAAAATGGGTTTGAATGAAGATACATAAATGGCTTAACTAGCACATGAAACCATACTCAATGCTCTGTTGTTATTAGATGCCATCAAGTCCATTCTGACTCATAGGGACACCAGGCACAATGGCAAAACACACCCAGTTCTGTGTCATTTTCAAAATTCACAATCGTTGTTAATATTAAAAGCCATTGTTGTGGTCACTGGGTCAATCCATCCCCTTGATGGTATTCCTCTTTTTCACCAACCTTCTGCTTTATCAAACACGATGTCCTTTTTCAGAGACTGGTTTAATAATACATTCAAAGTACACTAGAGGAAGTCTTGCCATCCTTGTTTCTAAGGAGCATTCTGGCTGTGCTTTACTCAAAATAGATTTATTTGTTCCTGGTACTTTCAATGGCAGTACATGGTACTTTCATTGTTCGTCACCAGCTTCATAATTCAAATGCATCCATTCTTCTTCGGTCTTCATATTCAACGACCAGCTTTCAGTTTCATATGAGCAATTGAAGAAAATACCACCTCCATCTTCCGAATTACATCTTTGCTTTTCGGGCAGCAGGTCTTGTGCAACAGATTGGCCTATCATCAGTTAATTTGTTGACTGCTGCTTGACTGTGAATTAAAGTTGAATGAAATCCTTGACGACTTTAATCTTTTCTCCACTTATTATGATACTGCCTATTGAGGCACTAGTGAGGGTTTTTGTTTTATCTATATTGGGTGCAATCAACTAAAGGGTGCAAGCCTTGATCTTCATCAACAAGTGCTTCAAATTTCTCCTTTCAGCAAGCAAGGTTGTCTCATCTACATATCAAAGGTTGTTAATAAATCTCCCTCCAATTCTGATGCTGTCTTTCTTCATATGCTTCTTTATTTTCTTCTTCTCCTTCTCCTTCTCCTCCTTCTTCTTCTTCTTCTTTTGGGCATCACTGCTCTCTGGTGGTGGGAGTAGGAGGCCCAGGCCCACTGTTGGAATTGAACCTCTGTCCCAGTGGGCCGCAATCCCACGCACAACCACTACGCAACCTGGGCTCAGCCCCTTTCTTCTTCTTCTTCTTTTTTTTTTTTTTGGACATCACTGCCTCTGGTGGTCACGGGCAGTACTCAGTGCTCCTGAGAGCCGCCGCTGGATTTGAACGGCCAAGCCCGCGGGCCGCAGTCCCGCACTCAACCACTTCCGCCAGCCACCGGGGCTCAGCCCCTTTTTCCTTCTTTTTATAGTCCAGCTTCTTCTATTATTGCCTTGGCATAGAGATTGAATAAGTATGGTGAAAGGCTACAAACCTGAAGCACACCTTTCCTGACTTTACACAGTATTTCCTTGGTGTAGATGAATGACTGACACAGAATACGAAAATTGATAAGCCTCCCACGACCACCAGAAGGCGGTGATGCCCCCCCAAAAAGAAAATTGATAAGCTTTGTGGAATATAGTTTGACAGGTCTTCAAAAAGATAAAAAATTCCACTCCTATATATGTACTATAAATAATAAAAATAAGGAATTCAAACAATTACACCAATGTTTGTGCCAACATTATTCACAATAGCCAAAAGGTAGAAACAAGCTAAATGTATATCAATAAATGGGTGGATGAACCAAAATACCATAACCTTGTGATGAAATATTGTTTGCCCATATGAAGTTCTGATACATGCTATGACATGAATGAATCTTGAAAATATCCTGAGTAAAGGTAGTTGGTAAAAGTTTATTTATTAAAGAAGTTTATTTGGGCTGAGCCCCGGTGGCGTAGTGGTTGTGCGCGGGACTGCGACCCACTGGGACAGAAGTTCAATTCCAGCAGTGGGACTGGGCCTCCTACTCCCATCATCGGAGAGCAGTGATGCCCCCCCCCCAAAAAAAAATAAATAAAAAAGATTATTTATTGCCAATTATGACCACTTATTTGAAATATCTAGAATAGTCAAGTGCATAGAGGCAAAGTTTATGTATTTACCAGGGATAGGAGAGGAGGGAAGGGAGTCATTGAGGTTCTTTAAAGAGTGACGGAGAAATTTGGAAATAAATAGTGATAGTTACAAAATATGATGTACATAATTCATGTCCCTGACTTGTACATGTAAAACGTGTTGTGGTGAAATAGTAGCTCTTTTGTTATGCATATTCTTACCACACACATAGAAAATATTCTTACTCAGCCTTTAAGCCAGCCTATTATAGTGGATCAGTCAACCCTCTACCCCCTTTCTGTCTTTGAAATTGAGACAAAAATACCAATAATGCTATTTTTGTGTAAGATATGATAAATTTACCTATATCTTAAATTTTAAAAGATGGTAACTGAAACTCTTAAGTTTTGTCATTATTGGCATCAAGTCTGGTCTAACTCATAGTGCACTATCCACACAATGCTATTATTTAAGATCACTGTTGCCATCCTGTTTTAGTTCATCTTTTCAAAACTCATCATTTTTTCCCCGACCCACCATTTTACAAGCACCTTCTCCAAGGATTGTTCTTTCCTTTTAACATATTCAAAGCATATGAGATAAAGTCTCCCTATTCTTGCTTCTAAAAAGCTTTCTGGCTGTACTTCCTCAATGTAGATCAGTTTGTTCTTTGGACAGTCAATAGTACTTAGGGGCAGAGGTTCCAAAATCCAATGCTGAGTGCTCTTACCTCCAAATCAAGATACCAGACCATTATTAAGAGTGGTAAAGGAGAAGGGCAGCAAAACAGAGGAAGGCCCTTCATGAGATGCATTGGCACCAGGGCCGCAGTCTTGGCTCAAACATTTGAACCATTGTGAGGATGTTACAGTACTGGGCTCTTTCATTCTGTTGTACATAGAATCCCTATGAGTTGGAAGTGACTTGATACAACCTAACAACAACAACATGATGTGAAGTAGTAGGGCATTCTCCAATTGTCTCAAGCCAAGTCCAAGGACGCTTCAAATAAAACCACCTGGAAAAGTTAGATGTGTACCCAGGGATCCTAGGAACATGTCCTGGTAACTGATCCATGCTAGAAAATTCCTAAGAAACCCAACCTTCCTCTGAGCAGAAATTGCACACAAGGTTGATAAGGAATGACTCATACTTCCGTGTGATATATATGCTTTCGTTTATGGGTTTTGTATGTGTATGTGTGTTCATGTGTCTGAGTACCAAATGAAGTTCTGGTGCAAGACAGCCAGACTGAGTCCTCTTGAGGGACATTGCCCAAAATCACCGTCTGAATGGGGTTAATGATACCAGTGGTTGGATAGATACCTGAAATACAGGGAGGTGAACTAGTATCATAGGTGCTCCAGCCAGAAGAAAAGTTGCCAAGCCAAGGAAATATAGGTGAGAGTTCCCTAATGAGACAAACATAAAGGCACTGAAGGGGCTCCACAGTGAGGGGCTAAAACTATTCCAGTCAAAAAAAGTTCTTTATGTCCATTTATTTTCTCACTCTTTCTTCAACTCTGGAGAGACTGAAAATAAAAGGCAGGAAAGAAAAAGATAAGACAAGTGAAGCCATAGCAGAGAACTTTTGTAAAAAAAAATCATGTAATTGGGCACTCTTATAGCATTTATAACATTCCATAAATCAACTGTACCAAGCACATTTGTACATATGTTGCCACCATAATTTCCAAAACATTTTCTACTTGAGCCCTTAGTATAAGCTCCTCTTCTAAATTTTTTATACATTCTGAATTCTTTTCTTTTTAAATCATTTTTTGGGGCTCATATAGCTCTAATCATAATATATACATACAACAGTACTTATACCTCTTTGGGGGGAGGCTTGTACAACTCTTATCACAATCCACTGTGTCAAGCACATTTGTACATTTGCTGCCATCATCCTTCTCAAAACATTTGCTTTCTACTTGAGCCTCAGCTCATTTTATCCCTCCCTCCCTGCTACCCCTCCCTCACGAACACTTGATAACATAAATTATTGTTATTGTGTCATATCTTACATTGTCTGATGTCTCCCTTCACCCACTTTTCTGTTGTCCATCTCCCAGGGAGGAGATTATATGTAGATCCTTGCAATCAGTTCCCACTTTCTACCCCACCCTCCCTCCACCCTCTTGGTATCACCACTCTCAGCACTTGTCCTGAAGTGTTCATCTGTTCTGCATTCCCTGTGTTTCCAGTTCCTATCTGCACCAGTGTACAACCTCTGGTCAAGCCACGTTTATAAGATTGAATTAAGATCATGATAGTGGGGGTAGGGAGGAAGCATTTAGGAACTAGAGGAAAGTTGCATTTTTCATCGTTGCTACACTACACTCTGAGTGGCTAATTTTCTTCCTGTGACTCTTCTGTACGGGGATGTCCAGTTGCCTACAGGTGGGTCTTCATAAGACCCTTCACACTCCCCCTCATCACAATGGTATGATTTTTGTTCTTTGTTGCCCGATACCTGATCCTATCAACACGTCATGATCATATAGACTGGGGTACTTCTTCTATGTGGGCTTTGTTGCGTCTCAGCTACATGACTACTTGTTTACCTTCATGCCAGGCACCATCATCTTTCTTTACCACATTTGCTTATGCACCTGCTTTGTCTTCAGCAATCATGTCAGGAAGGTGAGCATCATGGAATGCCAATTTAATAGAACAAAATATTCTTGCATCAAAGGACTACTTGAGTGGAGTCCCAATGTCCATTGTAGGAGAGAACTTTTGAACTATTTTGAGTCCAGAATTTTTGATGTTATACTGGACAGGAATTATTTCTCAACAACTTTAGTTTGGGTAAAAACTTAAAAAGCAAATTAACAATTTACACATATTGTTTTGTTATGTTAGTTGAAGTCCTATCAATGTAGCAGCATTTCCCCCACTTCCTGTCTAATCTGCCCCTTCCTATCTTGTTTTGGGTGCATATTGCCCAAAAATATGCATGTTTCACTGTTGAGAAGAGCATGTTAATTATGGGTGTTACTGTTCACTTTTTAAGCCTGCTTGTGTGAAAACTTTTCTCTTGATTTGAAGGATGTCTAGGAGAATAATCTTGTGAGTTCTGTTAATTTCTATCAGAACAGTAAGCCTAGTGTTTTTTTATGGTTTTGAATTTTGTTTTTTATTTTTCACCTACTCAGTCCAGAACTTTCCATTGTGATCCTAATTAGTCAGTCAGGGTAGCCTGACACCTTCTAGTGCAGGAGTGCTTAATGCATCAATTGTGTTCTACTAATCGATCACAAATATAGTGTGGGCATATCGCCTGGCATTAAAAAATAGATGTAAATCTATCATCAATCCCATCATTTAATTGATATACAGTGCAGCCAATTGGATGCAATCTTAAGTGCCAAATGCATGCACAAACAACTGCACTAGGTGCAGCAGAATGGCACGCTAAGTCAAATGATTTCAAGACTTTTCTTTGCCCCAGCCAGTCCCTACATTCATGTGCAGTGAGATGCTGAGGTTGATTTACTGTCATCAAATTTGCAACACTATTTTACCTGAACTCTTCTGCACTGGAAGATGAAATTTTGACACTACAAGCACATTCAGGTGAAGTCCAGAGGTCATGAACAGTTCTGGAACTTAGAGAGGGAAAGTACCCAACCATGAGAAAATGTGCTACTTCTTAACTGCATTATTTGGCTCTACTTATTGATGTGTATCAACCTCTTCCCATATAAGATCATTAAGTCCGAGTACTGTTCCACCATGACTGATGACCATTTGGAAGCGTGCTTGAGGCTGGTTGTCGGCAGCTCCTGTCTGGGCTATGCATCCCTGTCTCATTCATTTATGCACGACATCAGAGTCAACTCAGGTCATGACAAAAAATGTACATAGTTCATTGTTTTGGGTTGTGCAATATGGACTCATCCAGTTATGCAAGGTACATAAATATACATTGTACATATAAAGAATTCTCGATGCACTTATGAATAAATGTAATAAAAAAACAAATATGTTTTGAATTTTTGTAGTTGGTAAATCATTTTGACGTGGTCATTTTATGACTAGCTTGCATGCTGAAAAATTGTGAGCACCCTTGTTCTCGTGTTTTGGGTCTCAGACTAGTGGGGGCTGTGGTTCATGTGATTCATTAGTCCTTTGGCTAAACGTTTCATCTAGTCTTTAATTTTTTTCACTCTTTTTAGCTCTGGGTAGGGAGAGATCAATAGTTGTATCTTAGATCACAATGACATAGCTAACAAGAGACTTATCTCTAAAATATATCAAAAACTTCAAACCCTAAAAAAACCAGTTTAAAAAATGGTCAAAGGACATGAACAGATAGTTCACCAAGAAAGACATTCAGGCAGCCAACAAAAACATTAAGAGATGCTCACAATGCTTAGTCATGAGAAAAATGCATATCAAAACAACACTAAGATATCATCTCATTTAGGCAACAATCCAAAAACAAAACAAAACAACTCTTGGATCTAGATAATCCAACTCCTAGTGACTCCATAGGTCAAAACAAAACTGTCCCAGAGAGTTTCCTAGACTATAAATGCTTTTTTTTTTTGTGGAGTGGGGGGGGGGCATCACTGCCCTGGTGGGAGTAGGAAGCCCAGCCTTGCTGCTGGAGAGCTGCTGCTGGATTTGAACCGCCAAGTCTGCAGGCTGCAGTCCCACACTCAACCACTTAGCCACCGGGGTTAGCCCCCTCTTTTTTTTTTGGCATCACTGCTCTCCGGTGGTGGGAGTAGGAGGCCCAGTCCCACTGCTGGAATTGAACCTCCGTCCCAGTGGGCTGCAGTCCCGCGCACAACCACTACACCACTGGGGTTCAGCCTCTCTTTTTTTTTTAAGATCATTTTTTGGGGTACTTTGACAGCTCTTACCACAATCTATACTTACATTCTTTGTGTCAAGTACCTTTGTACATGTGTTGCCATCATCACTTTCTTTCTGCTTGAGCCCTTGTAACTCATTTTCTTCTTCCCTTCCCCCTCCGTCATAAATTATTATTTTCATATCTTACATCGTCCACTGTCTCCTTTCAACCCTTTTTCTGTTGTTTGTCTGCAGGAGGGTTAGATATTGATCACTGTGATCTGTTCCCCCTTTCTTACCTCACCTTCCCCTTCTCCTCTTTTGCACTCTCATTATTGGTCCTGAGGGATTTATCTGTCTTGGATTCCCTGTGTTGAGAGCTCTTGTCTGTATCAGTGTGCATCCTCGGGTCTAGTAGGATTTGTAAGATAGAACTGGGGTCATGATGGGGCTGGGGGAGGAAGCATCAAAGAACACGACGAAGTTGTATGTTTTGTCATGGACTTTACATTTTTATGGGAGCTTTCTTTTCCTCCTACAGAACAATTGGTGAATTTGAATTACGGACCTTTTAGTTAGCAGCCCAGTGCTTAACCCTTTACGCTACCAGAGCTTCCTAAGCAATAATCTCTCTCTCACTGCCATTGAGTCAATTCTGACTTATAGCGGACCCTATGTGACAGGGAGAACTGCCCAGGTGGTTTCCAAGACTGTCACTCTTTACAGGCATAGAAAGCTGTATTTAAATTGCCAGCAGCCCAATGCATGACAATTGGACCACCAGAGCTCCCTATCAGGGCTGCCACTGCAGTAAAAACAATAATAAAACATTCATCTTAATGAAAGAAACAAAACAACAAATACTGACGGGTTTATAAACCCATAGGGTTTCCATAGGGCAACCACTATGGAAAGCAGCATGGCACTTCCTTGGGGACAAGGAAGAAAGACAGGTGTAGTCACTGCGCTCATTGAGTTTACTGTTCAAAGGAGAGAGGTGAACAATTAAGTACATGGAGAACCTAAAAATATCATGATTATAATTTATATTCATGATATAAGTTATATGTCAGTTATATATAACTTATATAACTATAACATAAATTCTTTAAAAGAAGCAAATAGGTACGTATTGCAACATATATCCCTGAGGGTACATCCTGTGGCCACAGAACAGCAGCGAAGAAATGATTGTCATGTTTTTATAGAGTATAGGTATTGCATACATTTAGATGAGTTTTTCAAAACGAGATCAGCTCTAGTTCTGATTTTTTTTAATGGTAAGCTACACTATGCTGAAGTATACTTAAAAGAGGAGTGACAACACCATTGGTGGCCCCCGAATTGTTAAACGTTCCTTTTCCCTCAGTGAGCACAGCATATAGTTGATCATTCGTGGTATAGAAACCTCAGTATCAATCCCTAGGTAATAAGTTGGAAAAGTCTAATTTCTACTCTTTTTAATCATAAAGTTAAAAAAACAAACTAACCAGAAACCCCTGCCTGATGGAGAGTGAACTCCTTAAACACTGCGGAGTTATATGCTTCCTATTTTGAAGGCCAAAAATACAGAAGTGATAAGACGGAGTGAAACTGACGATGCTTAACGGTTTTATTATTTCATTAATTAGAAACATCACGGAATAAGGACAAGTTACAGAAATTAGAAGACAGGGATCTTCTAACATTCTGGGCACTAGGCAAAGAAGGTTTCAATAAACATTTGATTTGTTCTGCTTGATTCTGGCCTAGAAGAAACTGGTTGAAATGAATTTCTTCTTTGCAGATGTAAAAAAGGGAAGCAATTGCTTTCAGAGATTTTAATTCTTATTAAATTGGATGAAGACTAAGGAAAGGAAAGAATTCAGCTAAATCGAATCTTTCTTTGCACAATTGTCAGAAACCTGAGATTTAGTGTCTGTAATGCCTTGAAACAGGACCGCGATGGTTGTAATGTGACTGCAGAAGGGGGAAAGCGCGTCAAAGCAAATCATCTGCGGAGCCAGAGAGCCAGCAAGGGCTTCGCAAGTGCGTGACCGGTGTGTGCCGTGACCGCTGAGTCCCAGCGCGGAAGGGGAGCCCGGGACGCCTCACCTGGACCCGGGCGCTGCCCGCAGCCCCGCCCCTGGGGCAGGCTCTCCAAGAAGCCCCACCCCCGCCTCCTCCCCGCGGCGCCCCAGCACACCCGCAGCGATCCGGAGGCACCGGAAGGAGCCGCGGCTGCTGCGGGAAGTGGAGCGCTCGGGAGGCGGGGACCCGGCGGGCTGGGCGGCGGGGCCGTTTTCCTGCCCTCCCGACGCCACCCCGTTTCTCTCCGCTGCCGGAGAAGGGGCCGCAGAGCGGTGGGGGCGCGGCCGCAGGCCACTGTCGGCGGCGCTGACGGGGCCTGCGGGCAGCCGTGGAGGTGAGCGCAGCATTGCAGGGAGGGGCGCGGGGCCGAAGGGCGCCTTGCTTGCCCTGCGACCGTCGGGTTCTGGCTGCTCGGCAGCGGAGGCTGCGGCCTCTCTCTGCGGCTAGAGGGGTGGTGGGGGGCGGGGCAGGCTAGGAGGAGACCTCGGCTTCTCTGTGCCTAGCTTGGCTGGCATGAATCGGTGGCCTCTTTGCCAAGGGTCGGGAAGGACACGAACCCGCGGCTGATTAGAAGAAGGGTGCGGAGGGTGCGCTCCCTAGGGAAGGGGCCGGCGAGGCCGGGAGAGGAGGCGCGCGCCCCCCCCCGCCCTTGCTCTGTCTTTCTTAACCGGGTTGCCAGCCCCTGTCGGTGGGCTCTGTCGACTCGAAGTCCTGCAGCGCCTTGGTCTGCTTGCGCTTTGCGGCGCAATTGTGATCGCCGAATGAATGGTATGGCTCCGTTATTTGTTTGGTACGGGAATGCCAAAGGTATCATCGTCCTGGAATTGTTCTTTGACCCGTGTTTGATACTGTTTCAGAGGTTACAGTTTACCATCTGTATTATGCAGCTTTTTGTTGGGGTCAAATTTCCATAACGTTGGAGTCCTTTCCCAGCGCCAAAATATTTTTCCTATGAATGTTTACAGGGTCCCAAGTTGAGTTGATGGATGAAATTCTTCTCTGGGTTTTCCCCTCTAGTAATTGTAGGGTTTATATTCTCATGTAATCGCCATTAGGCCTGGATAACTGAGCTGGTGAGGGACATCCTGGAAGGAACATAGTTTCTAAACTAAGGATGAATTTTACTACAAGGATAGATAGATTGACTTATACGCTTTCTTAGTTTAATCAGGTTACTTCTGCCTTATAAAGAAAAACCTGTTTTCAAAATACGCTGAGTGAATTTATCCTATTAGTGTACATAAGGATAGTAGAAATCTTATAGGACAATATTTTAAGGAAAAAGTATTAGTAACCGTTACACAATACTTGATGTTTTATGTTATTTCATTTACTCTGACAGGATTGAAAAAAAGATAGTGCAAAAAAGATTCCAGGAATAGAAGAATGACCTCGACTTTGTGCAAGAAAAATAATCTATTATTTCTTACTTCATATTTAGTTTATTGCCTACTTCTTGATATTGAATTCTTTGTAACATATCAACAAGCATTTCTTTTTTTATCTAGCTACACTTCAATGTTGGAAGATTGTAGCAAATACATTATTTAAAAACCTGTAATTCAGAGTCAAAGAGATGGTAATATTTATTACAGCTATTGGAATTTTCTGTGACCTTTCACATATATATTTGATTCTCATGCCAGTCGTCTTAATTAGTTGTGCCAAGAAGTGAAGTATTTTCTCATGACAGAAACCTTTGGAGATTGTGTAAGGTTCACAATTCTCATAAAGCCTATTTTGCTGAAGTAGTCTTTGTAGCAAAATGGAAGTCAGATACATTTAAGAACTTTAAGAAGTGTGGACCACAGTATTTAACAGGCCCTGGACTGCTTGCAAGAAATCAAGTACAGAAAGTGAAAGATTTTTGATGATAGCTATGAAGTTATATTTTTAAAAAGGAAGAAACAAATAACTTTACTTCTTTAATATAGCTTTTAAAATCTTTTTTTAAAATCTACATTTGGTTATGGGAGAATTTTGACAGGTGTGCTTCAAAGAGTCTGAGAAGTGTACATTTGCTTTAACTGTCTATGAAAACCTGCATGTCACTAAGTCAAAGTCGATGCCAACTCATCGTGACCCTATATAGGGCAGGACTGAACTTTAAGAGAGTAAAGCCTCATCTTTCTCCTGAGAATGGCTGATGGTTTTGAATGGCTGACTTTGCAGTTAGCGGCCCAGCTCACAACCACTACACCGCCAGAGCTGCAAAGTAGCATGAGTTATGTACTATATGCATATACGTACATATATATGTTGTTAAGTTTCATTCAGTCGGTTCCAACTCGTAGGGACCCTGGTATCACAAAACACTACCTGGGCCTGCACTGGGCTCATAATCGTTCTTATGTTTGTGTCCACTGTTGTAGTCATTGTGTTTATTCATTTATTGCTCTCTTTGGCTACCCCTCTACTTTACCAAGCATGATGTCCTTTCCCAAGGATTCATCTCTTTTGATAACATTCTTGCTTCTAATGAACAGTCTGGCAGTACTTCTTCCAAGAGAGAATGATTTTGAAATACCAGTGACCAAAGTGCTCTAGCATCACACAGACCATCACAATACAACAAACTAGCAGTCATGTGGTAGTAATTGTGTGCGCGCGCGTGTGTGTGTGTGTACTGAGTTGATTTTGACTCAGAGTGACTCAGTAAGACAGAGTAGAACTGCTTCTGTGGGTTTCTGAACTGTAAATCTTTAGGAATAAAAAACCTGATCTTTTTCTTTTGGAGCACCTAGTGGTTTTACACTGCTTACCTTGTAGTTAGCGGTCCAATGTGTAGTCTACTATGCCACCAAGGCCCCTGAATATATACCATGGGCTTCAAAATGTTTGTGGAAAAGTTTTCTTATCTTGTGATTGCATTTATTCACAACCTTTTTGAAACTCCCTAGAATATGTATTTTAACTTTTTTTCTTGTTATTTTTGACAAACGTTTGCAGAGCAAGTTGCTTTTTCTATAGTTTATACACAATGTATCTTTTGATATTAGTTGCAATCCCTACAGTGTAAAGGCACTGTTCTATTTCTCCAAATATTTGTTTTCATTCACCATTTCTTTTCCAGTCCTACCTATGATTTTACCCAGGGCAAATGCAGACCTTTTGATCACTTATGGTTGATTTTTTAAGGATTGTGAACCTCCCTGTTGTTCATTTGGCAGGATCCCAAACAAGATGCTAAACACATGAAAGTGAAGTAGGTCTCCTGGTTTCTGTGCATGCTTGGCTAGGAAGGGGACATCACCAAAAATCGGCTTTGATGGAGGTGTAGTTCTTGCCTTCTGAAGATCATACCCCCAAAGAAGCTAAGAGTGGTGACTAGAGGCAAACCCTCGTAAAATAGGGACTGAATTATAGTCCACCTTAAATCTTGTCTATCAAAGTTGACCTGATGGCAGTTAGTTTTGTAGTTTGGATCCGGTTCAGAATGGACCGAGTTGCAGTCACAGTTACTCTTTTCCTGTTGTTAGGTGCTGGTAAGTCGATTCTAGTTTATGACGACCTGATGCACAGCATAAAGGGTTCTCCTCATGATTGTTCTCATGTTTGAGCCCATCAAGGAGCTTCTGTATCAAGAATGTATTGTTGACCACACAAGGGAACGAGAACTATGACTAGAAGGCGCCCTGGCGGTGTAGTGGGTTACGCTCTGGGTCACTGTTAAAAATATCAGCACTCTTAACCTGCGTAGGTGTTCAGCAGGGGAAAGATGAGACGTTCTGTTTCCGTACAGATTTACAGTGTTGGAGGCCCAAGGAAGAGACTCTCCTGTCTTACAGGGTCACTCTGAGCGAGGAATCAGCTTGATGGCAGTGAGAGTGAATGAGTGAATGGCTCACACTGTCATATGCGAAACCAAGTCTTCTGGATCTATATTTATGTTCTGTAATAACTATTAAATAGACATCCATCCTTATGAAATAGTTTTCCTCTGACCTAAATCAAGAAACCTTGGCGGCACAGTGAGTAAGCATTCTGTTAACTTGGAGGTGAATAGTTGAAGCCCACCAGCCACTGGCATTACAGAGGTGAAACAATCTACTTCTGCAAAAATGTATGACCTTGGAAGCCTAGAGAGCGGTCTGCTCTGTATTACAGGGCCACTGTGTCAGAGTCGAGTCTAAGGCAGAGAGTTTATTGTGAATTTTGGTCACCTAAATGTGACTCTTTTTTACATACGTGACTTTTTCAGTTTCTCAGTGAAATACAGTCAGTTTCTCAATGTTAAAGGTTGGGCTACCAACTATGGGTAATAAAAGTAACTAATACAAACTAGTTTTGCTAATATTGAAATTTTAATACCTGCTGTTTATTAGGTTAGCAGGACAGTGTACAGGCTTAAAATTTGGAGATTAAACTGCTAAGACTTGTTCTTCTTTCAATTAATATTAGAAGCAGTTTTGAATAATCTTTAACACAGATGGGCATTTGCGTCCTCAGAGCTATCCATCATACTTAGCGCTTAAATTCAGTGTTTCAGTTTTTCACTTGGCGTTGTTGCTATCCATTAATACCAAGAGAGAAAACTTCAGATTGCCCAGATTGCCCAGTGAGAGTAGATAGAAGAAAAAGCTATTAGATAAGAGATTCTAAGCGTGAGGCCAAATTATAGAAACCTTACTTTCTGCTGTTGATTACTAATCTCACTTTTTGCACAGGCACCTACATCTGTACACTGACCAAACGGCTTTTCTATTTTTATTGCCTCCATGTCATTTGTCTTTTCTAATGCTCCTCTTTCAAAAACTGTTCTCTAGACCTACCTCCCTTAAGGCTAGAAGTGACTATATCCCTGACTTCTTTGGGTGAATGCTTTGAGGGGAGAAATGGAAGTTGCTAAGAATCCCTGTGGTCTGGAGTGATTCACCTGATGAGTAAGGTAAACATGGGCTTACTTGTGCATGCTTACTATTTTGTAGTGAGCAATTCCATAGGGGATTAACTTGCTTACTGGGTATTCTGCCCCTATTGGGGATTGTAAAAGTGAAAAGAGGCTTTGATTCTGTAGAAAGGTACTGTGAGAGTGAGTGATAAGACAGATGCCAGACATACCTAAAGGCAAAATCTTCATGGTACATAAATATTTTTTAAGTGGTGGAATTCCTCACTACAAATTAGTAAGTAAACACAATTAAGCCTGTGCATACCTTGCTTGTTAGGTATTCTAACAATGCTTATTAGTACATGCTGTCAGGTCAGCTCTGAGTCATGGTGACTTTATAACAGACATATTACCTGGTATGGCTCCATCTTCAGGATTGCTGTATTGTTTAAATCCATTATGGCAATTGTATCAATCCTATTCATTGAAAGTTTTCCTCATTTTCACTGACCCTCAACTAAACATGCTGCCCTATTCTAGCTATTGGTCTTTCTTGATGTCAAAAGTAAGTAAGCAGGGGAGATGGAAGAAAGGAAGGTGTGTGTGGGGGGGGTGGTGGTGGGGTGTGGTGGTGGTGGTGGGGAAATCAGTCCAGGGACAAGGGAACAACAAGTGAACTAAAATCAATGGAGAGAAGGGTGTAGGATGCCTAGTGGGCCTTGATCAAAGGCAGTGTAGCAGCGAGCAAGTGCTACATGCCAATGAAGGCTGAATATGATTGTGGGACAGGAGAAAAGTGAAACAAAATAGAAGAAAGTGAAAGGGAACAGAAAAGAATCAGGCAAAGGACATTTATGGAGGTCTAGTTACAGACATGTATAAATAAAAATATATATAATGAGAGGGGAATAGATCTATGTATTTATATCTATATGTTAAGAATTAGGTTGCAGATGGACATTGGGCCTTGACTGAAGTACTTCCTCAACACAAGAACACTTTTCATACTAATCAGGCATTCTGTGTTGCTCACTTTCCCGAATAGACTGCTGAAGACAAAGTGAGTACATAAGCAAATGTGAAGAAAGCTGATGGTGCTTGGCTATTAAAAGATTTAGCATCTGGGGTCTTAAAGGCTTGAAGAGAAACAAATGGCCATCTAGCTCAGAAGAAACAAAGTCCACATGGAAGAAGCACACCAGCCTATGTGATTATGAGGTGTTGATGGGATTAGATATCAGACATCTAAGACCCAGAACAAAATCATACTCAATGTGAATGGGGGTGGTGGTGGCATAGTGTGGAGACTTAGTGCTCATCTGTAGATAACTGGACATCCTCTCTCAGAGAGGTCACAGGGAAGAGATGAGCCAGCCAAGGTGCAGTGTAGCACCAATGAAACACAGTTTTCTTCTAGTTCTTTAATGCTTCCTTTCCCATACTGTCATGACTTCAATTCTACCTTACAAATTGGATTAGACCAGATAAGAACTGGTCTACAGATAAGAACTTTCAATACTGCTACAGATAAGAACCCTCAACACAGGGAATCCAGGATGGATGAACTCCTCAAGGCTAACAATGAGAATAGAGATACCAGGAGGGTTAGGGGAAGATGGGGGGAGAAAGGGGAATTGATCACAAAGATCAACATATAACTCTGCCTCAGGAGAGCGAACAATGGAAAAGTGGTGAAAGACAACAGATGATGTAAGATGAGGGAGGGAGAGTGGGGGAAAATGAACTACTATCAAAGGCTCAAGTAGAAAGAAAATGCTTTGAAAATGATCATGGCAGCATAAAGTAAGCATAGTCTTGCCATCTTCCTATATAAAGAGTAGATTTTATTTCTTCCAAGGCTGATATATTTGATACTTGGCAACCCAGCACATGCTGAGTGTTTACTGTGGCACCACTATTTGAATGCATTCATTGTTCTTCTGTCTTCTTTTTTCATTGTCTGACTTTGGCATATTTGTGTCAATTAAAAAGCCTGTGTCTTGAGTCAGGTGCATCTTAGTTAGAAAAGCGACATCTTTGCTTTTCAAACTTGAAAGAGCTCCTTTGTAACAGATCCGCCCAATGGAAATACATCTTTGGATTTTGTGACTACTGCTTCCATAGATTTTTAGTGTTGAACCAAGTAGAATGAAATAGTATCCGAAATAGTAGGTTGCTTAACAAATAAGTTGCTTAACAATTTGATTAGTAGATTGATTATCAAATAAATCTACCATGTGATGAAATGAAGGGTAATTTTCCTATGATCATTTGAATGAGTAAGATTAAGTAACTAGGATATTAAGGGCCAGTTTTTGATAGTACTATAATTATGTAATATGAAGTATCCTTGGCAAAAATGGTTATTTTACACACACACTTGATTTTGTAGTTTGTTTACATGTCAGGTATCAGAAAAGTAATAGGACAGAGAGAACTTAAATGATTCTAATTTTTTTGATTCACATTTAAAAACACCAACAAAACATTATTGTTATAATCAGACATTTCTTTTCACTTGCTGTCATTCCAATTTCTCATTCTTTTGAGGAAACATTGAAATATCATCTTTCAGATTTTATATTCATACTGTGTGTGTGTGTGTGTGTGTGTGTGTGTGTGTGTGGCATCATTGCCCTGGTGGGAGTAGGAAGCCCAACCTTGCTCTTGGAGAGCTGCTGCTAGATTTGAACTGTCAACCCTATGGGCCTGTACACAACCTGTACACAACCACTAGGCCACTAGGGCTTACCCTATATTCATACTTTTACAGTGGACATGTACATCCAGACAAAATGCTTATTGTGTGTGTTTAAGGGTTATATAGTCTGGGATGGTGGAGTGGAAAGGGGGAACTGATTTCAGGGGTCTACATACAGCCTCCTCTTTGTAGTACGGACACTGGGGAAGTGAGTGAAGGGACACAGTGGACAGTGTAGTGTACGATATGGTAAAGTAATAACAATTTGTAAATTACTAAGGATTCATGGGGAAGGGGGAGTAGGGAGGAAGGGGAAACATGGGGAACTGGTACTGTAGGCCTAAGTGGAGGAAGGATGTTTTGAGAATGATGATGACAAAAAGTATGCAAATGTGGTTTGCATACAATTGACATATGTATTGATCATGATGGGAGTTTTATGAGCTTCCAATAAAATGATTTATTTTAAAAAGGGAGGGAGGAAGAGGAGCTTATACCAAGAGCTCAAGTAGAAAAAATTTGAAGTGAAGATGGCAACATGTACAAATATGCTCGATACAGATGATGTATGGAATGTTATAAGAGCTGTAAGATCCC
>PVJH01037246.1:0-18094 GCA_004026705.1 Nesogale talazaci | reverse complement strand
TTTTTTTTTTTTTTTTGGCATCACTGCTCTCCGATGGTGGGGGTAGGAGGCCCAGCCCCACTGCTGGAATTGAACCTCCATCCCAGTGGGCCGCAGCAAACTTTCTAATAAAAAGATTTTTAGCTTTTTACAACTTAGTTGTAGGCATTTGAATTTACTAGCCAGATTAAAGTATTAAGTGGTTTACAAATTGATGCATAGTTTATAGATTATCTGAAATAACTAACATTGCAGGCCAGTTAAGAATTATGAAGAAAAACTCGAGTAAATTTCCTTCCTTCCTTCCTTCGTTTATTTTCAGGTTGTCACAGGGCATTTATTGAGGAAGTCAAAGCTGGTAAGTGGACCAAGGAGTCTCACCTCAACCTTCCTCCTTGAAACTGTTGGTTTTCCTCCACTTGGGGTGGAGGACCTTCACTGGGGGAAGCCTCTTGGAGCTTTGAGAATTTCCTGCCTTTCACAGCCCAGCCTGTCCCACCTTAAAGACCTGCCCAAGGGCAGAGAACACACCCTTCCCCACCTTCCTCCCCACCACAGGGCTAGAATTCTAGCCATTAAGACTGCAGGGACAGAGGCCAGGATACCCAGTCAAGTGGTTGGCCAGTCTAATCCTCAACTTGAAGGCTTGAACCAAGGGCCTGGCAAGGGCAGAGAGGCACTGACTGGTCATGTCCAATTGGGCCTCAGGCATACAGCGTTCAAAACACTCTGGGCTGGGGTCCAGATGATGGCAGTCCTGCCAGAGCCTGGCCAGAGATAGAGACCCAAACCACCAAAAGGGGTGTGTGTGTGTGTGTGTGTGTGTGTGTGTGTGTGTGTGAGAGAGAGAGAGAGAGAGAGAGAGAGAGAGAGAGAGAGAGAGAGAGAGACAGAGAGAGACAGAGAGAGAGAAGTGAGAAGAGGCCACACTGTCCTAAAGGGTGGACCCCTCCAGGGCTCAGTGGGGAGCCCAGAAGCCTGGGCTTGTTTCTCCCAGTCCAATACCAGCAAGTCCTCCAGATATCCCTCAGAAGGGAGAGAGGCTTATCCAAGAGGCTCACCCACACAGGAGGCTGGAGGTCAGTTCTACTGAGGAGAGGCAGAGGCCAAGGAGGGAGGGGTGCTGGCCAGGGGTGGGTGGGTGGGTGGTGGAGCACAGGGGCCTTCCTTGGACTCTGGAATCCTCCAAGTACTTAGCTTGACAGTACTGCCACAGATGCAGGTTCCTGCAGATGAACTGCTGATGATCTGCTCTTCAAAGGGGTGCCAGCTGAAGTCGGGAACGTAGGCCTTGTTGTTGGCCAGCTTTTTCCATATGTGGCCGGTCAGGAGGTCGTACACAACCACTTTGCCCGTGGAGCAGCTGCTGTAGATGATCTGCTGCCCGGTGCTGTGCGCCGGGGAGAACTGGTAGCAGATGGGCGTGCGCAGCACCCAGTGGCCCGGGTAGGTCATCAGCGAACTGTCTCCTGGCAGCTTCAGCTTTTGCCAGACTTTTAGGGGCACCTGCTGCCAGCTTTAGTCTCAGTTTTGCTGTGTGGCAGCTTGGTGAGAGGCTTCCATGCCTTGCCATCTGGAAAAGCACTGGATGTCCCAGAGCTTGATCATCTCTGGTCTTTGGAGTTGGAGAGAACATACTGGGCATGGGTCTTGCTGTCAATGAAGGAGAGGCCATCCTGGTGTCCATCCATGGCACCCACAGGCTTGGGGTGAAGCATGGTGACGCATCTTTTTGCATGGTGCATCAATCTCACACTTTGCAGATGACATCGTCTCCTCCAGAGAACAGGATCTAGGAGCTGATGTTGGCAAAGGCCGCCGCATTCACATCATCTCCCTGGAACTCTATCTGAAGGGTGCGTCGGTTCTGTTCTCGGTCACAGACATAGAGGCAGTGGTCGTTGGCCCCTCCCAGCACTTCTCATCCATTGAGGGGACAGCGATGGAGAAGACAGCAAAGCTCCAATCATCCAGCCTTAGATCCAGGGCGGTGTGTGTGTGTCTCCCTCCCTGTAGATGTTGCAGGTGTGGATGTAGTCAGACCAGCCGGAATACAGAAAGCCGTTCCCGCCAGGTGTGAAGACCACATCCAGAATGTTCCAGCCCACATCCCTGGCCTTGATACTCTTGAATTTGTGAAAGCGGCTCAGCCCGCAGTCGTACAGGTGGATTGTCTTGTCTTGGCAAACAGACATGAATATGTGACCATCTTTGCTGTAAATGCAGAGAAAATCTTGAGCGTAGGTATCAGTGAAGCCCAAGCAGTTGGGGGAAAAGTGTGACATCACTCAAGACTATTCCCCAGGACAGAAGCTTGCATGGTGGCAGAGGCCTCGTTCTCTCTGGGGCTGCACCTGAGGAAAGCTGAGCTCTGGGGCTGCCCGCCTAAGCCCCATCATTCCATGGCCAATTCCACTTGAGTCTTGATCTCATTGCACTCCAGTTCCCAGATGCCAGGTTTTATATCCACAGTGAGTACAGGTAGGCTGTATCGGTTCCCCAGATGATCACTCCAGAAACTGTCGGGTTCATCCTGGGAGTCAGAGAGGGCCTGAGGGGGAGATAGGTCAGTACCTGGGTCAGATCCACATTTTCATTCTCCTCTTCTCGTTTGGTCGCAGGCCAGCCCCTCTGAGGGTGGGGCAAGCCCTCAGGGGGTTTCCGGACCCGGATCTTGCACTGTTGCTGTTCCGTGATCATATCTTCTGCTCACAGCGTCCTTAGGATCTTGTTTACACCGCGGGTCACTGCAGCATCATTGCCAACCGCTGCTCCGTCTCGAGTCTCTTCGTAAATTTTATTTAAAACAAACAAACAAACAAACAAAAAACCAAGAACAAATATTTTGACTTAAAACCAACCCCACTATTTAAAAATCTGTATTTGTGGTTTGCAAAGATAGGGGACATAGGAGTTTTCACAATGTTGCTCAGGGAAGTAGAAATTGCTACCAATTTTCTGGGAAAAAAATTAGTACAGCAAATCAACAGCCTTGGTGACATAATGGTTACATGTCAGGTTGCTAATCACAAAGTCAGCAGTTCAAAACCACGACCTCTCTGTGAGTGAAAGATGAGATTTTCTGCTTCTATAAAGACTTAAAACCTCAAAGTTCCACAGAGGCTGTTGGACTTGGTCCTATAGAGTTGAAATTGACATGATGTCAGTGGTTTTAGCCTTAAGCGGTACACGTTCTTTGATCCATTCTTCCATCTTTATTAAAAGAGCATTGAGAGACACACAAGAATTGTTCATTGCAGCATCATTTATAATGATAAACAAAAGGAAATAGTATAAATGTCTAACAATATAGTATTGTTTTAACAGAATATTATGGATCCATACAATGAAAGAGCAGCTAGTAATATGAATAAAACCTATTTTAAAAATTAAATAAAAATGCATGGAAATCATGATGATCTAAGTACATAAATATTTGTTATAAAAATAGTACAACAATATGATGGGCTGTTGATGCAATTGTAGAAAATCTGGAATGGAATCTTATACAGTGCCAAAATAGAGAGTAGATTACATAGTCTTATCTTTGGATTATACTATTATGGAAAAGTTATAGAATATAATTATAATATGCAAATATTTGTGCGATGTACCGCTAAAAAGATTTATTCATATACTAAGTGTGTGTGTATATGAAGTCTGGAAGTCTGCCAAGGAAACTATTAGCACTACTTTCCTCTGAGGAAGAGAGAAGTTGGTCAGGAATCAGAGGGAAGTAAATTTTCTACTGTGTAAGCATTTGTTGTATTTGAACATTCTACCCGTATGACTGTATAATTTTGAAATAAATACCTGTCCTGGTGGCATAGTGGGCTTTGCTTTGGCCTATGAACTGCAAGGTTAGCAATTCAAAGTCATTCTGTGGGAAAAAGAGGAGGCCAGGAGCTGTTCTACACTGCCCAATAAGGTCTCTATGACTCACAAGCAACCTGTTGACAGTGAGTTTGTTAAAAATAATTCCCTCCAAACAGTCTTGTTGGCATATAATTCACATATCGCACAATTCAATAGTTCAATCACATCAAGAAGAGTCGTACAGTCATCACAATCTTCTTCATTGAGGAGCATCTTCATTCTTGTGCTCCTCACTATTAGCTTCCCATCCCCCAACCTCCCCTGCAATACCATCAAGGAAATATTAGTCCAGCTATTGTCTGTAGTTACCAATCCTGTATTTCATACACAGAAAAACATTTAAGAACAAACAAATTTACTAGAAAAAAATAACAAAGTAAAATTGAAGGCTGAGCCCTAGTTGTGTAGTAGTAGTTTGTGGGACTGCGGCTCATAGGGTTGGCAGTTCAAATCTAGCAGCAGCTCTCCAGGAGCAAGGTTGGGCTTCCTACTCCTACCAGGGCAGTGATGCCACACACAAAAAAATCTCAATTGAAAAGAAAGAAGAAAATATTAAAAACGCTAACAAATATAAAAGGATTATAAAGGAGATCAAATGATAAGGTGTTAAATTTTAACATATCTGTAACAATTCACTTTCCAATGCATTCTGCCTGTTAGCAAGGTTTACATTGTTGGTCTAAGATCAGAGGGGATTCATCAGAGGTTTAATCCGTTTGTGCTCCTTGTAAATGAATTTTGGGCTTTGATGATGACTGAGTTTTGAGTACACTATGATTTGATACTTGTAACTAATTTTGTACTTATTCAAATGAATAGGAAGACCCCCAAATCAAACAACAAAAAAGTTTAGCAAGGTATATTTATTTGGTAGGCTTTTGTAGGGGTACCCACCCAAAAGAGGATTAAAAATTGTTTTATTGAGAATTATACAGCTCTTATCACAATCCATCCATCCATTGTGTCAAGCACATTTGTACATTTGTTGCCATCATCATTCTCAAACCATTTTCTTTCTACTTGAGCCCTTGATATCAGCTCATCACTTTTTTCCTGTCTCCCCCATTTTCCCTTCCTCATGAACTGGTGACAAGTTACAAATTATTATCTTCATATCTTACATCATCGACTATCTCTCTTCACCCACTTCCTGTTGTTCATACCCCCTGGAGTGGGGTGGGGGTGTACTATGCCGATCATTCTGATCGGTTCTCCTTTTCTTCCCCACCTTCCTCTTCCCCTCCTGGTATCGCTACTATCAATATTGGCCCTGAGGGATTTATCTGTCCTGGATTCCCTGTGTTTCCAGCTCTATACCCATGTACATGCTTTCGTCTCATCAGATTTGTAAGGTAGAATTGGGGTCATGATAGTGGGAGGTGGGTGGGCATTAAAGAGCTAGAGGAAAGTTGTAAGTTTCATTGCCACTATACTCCATCCTGACTGATTGGTCTCTTCCTTGTGACTCTTCTGTAAGGGGATGTCCAGTTGTCTACAGATGGGTCTCCACTCTGGGTTCTCCCTCATTCACACTGATATGATTTTTTGCTCTTTTATGCCTCACGAACACACAGGCTGGTGTGCTTCTTCCATGTGGGCTTTGTTGCTTCTCAGACACATGGCCGCTTGATTGTCTTCAAGCCTTTAAGACCCCAGATGCTATCTCTTTTGCTAGCTGGGACCATCAGCTTTCTTCAGCACATTTATTATGCACCTGTTTTTCTTCAGCATTCATGTCAAGAAGGTGGGCATCACAGAAGTCCAAGTTATTAGAATAAAGTGTTCTTAAATTGACGGAGTACTTGAGCAGATATCCAATGGCCGTCTGCTACCTTGATGCTTAACATATAAATATACATACATAGATCACTTCCTTATTGGGTTTTTTTTGTTTTTTGTTTTTAGGCATCACTGCCCTGGTGGTGAGAGTAGGAGGCCCAGCCTTTGCTCCTGGGAGCCGGAATCAAACCTCCATCCCAGTGGGCCGCAGTCCCGCACACAACCACTACGCCACCGGGGCTCCTTATTGTTATAAATATATTTACATATGTACATTCCTGATTTAGACCTCTGTAAATGTCCTTTGCCTCCTAGTTGTTTCCTCTATTTCCTTTTACTTTCCACTTGTCACCCTATCATGTTTGGCCTTCATTTGGGTTTCAGTAATAACCCTCAGTTACATTGCTCTTGATCAAGCCCTACCAGGCATCCTACAACCTTCTTGCCATCGATTTTAGATCACATGTTGTTCCCTGAGTTTGTTAACCCCCACTTCCTTTCCCCACCTCCCCTCTCATGTCCCTCCAAAATGATCGATACCATTGTTTTCATCTTCAGATTGTTTATCCCACCTATCTTATCTAGATATACCCGTCCAAAAAATAAGACAGTGCAAAACAAAGCAACAGAAGAAAAGAAAACAACAAAAACCCAACGACCAAAAAAGGAGAAAAGTCTATAAATAGATCTAGGTCTGTTTGGTAAACTAAAGGAGTGTTTTCCAGTTGAGTCTGATGGGGGGCCAGCCCCTGGCCCCCAAAAGTCTATTTTTGGTATTCCCCCAGGCACTTCATTGCTTTGCTTCCCTTGTTGCTCTGTTGCCTACCCTTTGTGTTTTGCCCCGGTGATCAGGCACAATTCCCACACTATGCCTCCAGTGTTGTCCCTCATGGGTCAGTGAGGGACGTCTTGTCTCACTTGTGGTGGAGCTGGCTCTATGGTTCTCTCTGTGCCCTGGATGCTAAGAGCAGAAATATCATCCTCAGGATTTGGTGGACCACAATGTGTTCCACTCTCTCTGCTTCCCTCTTCATTTGCTTCTGTGTGCTCTGATCAGATGTGCCCCTCTCCCTGAGCTGTAGCTTCAATGCTGTCCTTTGTAGTGCATTCATGGGTAGTGGTGGTGGTGGTATGGAGTTGGGATTGGGGCCAGCTTTGAAGACCTCTCTCTTAGTTCTCTACTTCATGTCATTATGTTGCTTTCATGTCTTGGTGTACCAGGTTGAATTCTGATCCCTCATCCCTTCTCTTGTGGAGATATAAAGCAACACCTTCCCCTTGGGTGGGTTAGTGCCCTGTTTCCCCACTGCCCATGTCTTCCCCCACCTTTCATTTTTAGTTGGCTGCCATATATGTCCCTGAATTGGGTCTGGCCCTTGTCATAGGACCTGGACAAGGTCAGGAATGTATACATATAGTAGAAAAAAAGGATTTCTTTCAAAGCTATGTATTTACATTTTTCCTATGATTTTATTGGGGGCTGTTACAGCTCTTATAACATTCAATACATCATTTGTATCAAGCATATTTGTATACATGTTGCCATATTCATTTCCAAATATTTTCTACTTGAACCCTTGATATAAGTTCCTCTTTTCCCCTCCTTTTTTTTTTTTAAATGAACCATTTTATTGGAGACTCATACACCTCCCCTCACGATCCATACATACGTCAATTGTATGCAGGCTTCATTTGCACACTTGCTGCCATCATCACTCTCAAAATATCCTCCCTCCACTTAGGACCCCAGTACCAGCCCCCCATATTTCTCTTCCCTCTCCCTTCCCCCCATGAACCCTTAATAATTTACAAATTGTTATTACTTTTTCATACCGTACACTGTCCAACTTGTCCCTTCACTCATTTCCTTGTTGTCCGTGCCCCAGAGAGGAGGTTATATGTAGATCCCTGAAATTGTTTTTTTTTTTTTAACAAAACAACCTGATCATCTTCTAAGTTCTCTACATTACAGTTAATACATTTGTCAGATCTGCAATTCCACTCTTGGAACTATTTTTCAAGGTCATCTGCTTGGATGGCTGACAGCACCTCCCTCATTTTTTTCCTTCACTTCTTGTATTTTGTCAAATTGCTGTTCTTTAATGTCCCTCTCCATTCATGGAAACAAAAAGAAGTCTCACAGGGAGAGATCAGGTGAGTAAAGTGTGTGGAGCAAGAGAGGCATGCTGTTTTTTGCCCAAAACTGGTGCACTGAAATGGCATGAGCAGGCACATTGTCGTGGTGGCAAAACCAGTTCCACATCTACAATGATTCAGGCTTTTTTGGGGGTCACACACTGTTATGTAATCTTTTCAGATTCTGTAAATAGAAAGCTTGATTAACAGTCTGACCTGGTGTAATGAACTCCAAATGTACTTACTCCAATCCCCGTTACACCAAAAAAATATAAATGAGCCTTCGCCTTGATCTTTGATTTCACTTGAGATTGGGGGTGGGGGTGGGGGACACGAGGAGATGATGATGTCTTCCACTGGTTCAATTTATATTTACTTTCAGGGTTGTTGGAATAGCACCACATCTCATCACCAGTAATGACCCTGGAAAAAAGTCTGGCTCCTTCTGAGCTGTTCTTTTAAACACAGCATACTTCCACGTGATGTTCTTTTTTCCAAGTCAGTCAGAATCTGAGGCTCAAATTTCATAATGGTGCTTCTCTTTTCCAAATCTTCCATTAAAATTTGCGGAACTGAGCTCCAAGATAGTCCAGATAACTTCCCCATCTCTTCGGTGGTCTATTATGTCTTGGAACATGAGCACATGAGTTTTGTATATATTTTCATCTGTTATTCCATCTTTTCTGAAATTATAAAAACATTTGTACCTTTGAGTTTTTCCCATGGCACTGTCCTTGTAAGCTGTGTTCAACATCACAATTTCTGTGGCATTTTCCTGAGCAGGAAACAAAGTTTCACAGCCACATACTGTTCTCTTAAATTGGCCGTCCCCCCAAAAAGCGGTTTGAGTGAAACTGCTTTTATGAAAAAATTCACTGTGACTAGAGAGAACTTTCCCAGGTGACGCCATTGGATGCACTAACTCAGAGCGAGTTGTTTGATGCTTGCCTAGTGAGAAAAATGTGTACTATAAAAGCTATGCCTAGAGGCTGAGCCCCAGTGGCAAAGTGGTTGAATGCGGGACTGCGGCCCACTGGGTTGGCATTTCAAATCCAGCAGCAGTTCTCCAGGAGCAAGGCTGGGCCTCCCACTCCCACCAGAGGGCAGTAATGCCCCCCAAAAAAGTTCTGCCTAATGGAGCTTTTTTCCATTTTTTTTGGCAGGGAGGGGGGTAGGTGCCCCCTTGTATGCCCCAAAGAATTAAAAGTTGAAACACAAATAGAACCCTGTACACTGTTCCCAAAAGTCAATCATGGAAGCAGTCCAAATGGCCTTGAATAGATGAATGGATAAACAAAATGTGTTCTAATCTATCCATACAATGGAATATTTCTCATCCATAAAGGGAAATTAAGTTTTTATTTACTTTAATTTATTACATTTTAAGTGAAACTTTGATATTTGATACAATATAATAAACTTTGAAAACATTATGCTGAACATAAAAAGTTAGACACAATAGGACAAATACTGTATGATACCATGTATATGAGCTGGCAGACATATAGTGACAAAATCTATTAGTGGTCATCAGGTATGAGAGGTAGTCTTTGGGTTGTGGGCCTGGATTCCTCTTCATGGTGTTGGCATGCTTGGAAATGAAGAGCAGCGGTATTGTACAACATTATTAGTATAGTCAATGCCTCTGAATTGTATGTGTGAAATGTATTTAATTATGAAATGATTTGTTAGATAAATTTTTATCATAGTAAAACTTTTTTTGGGGGGGGCATCACTGCTCTCCAGTGATGGGAGTAGGAGGCCCAGCCCCACTACTGGAATTGAACCTCTGTCCCAGTGGGCCACAGTCCCACTCACAACCACTACGCCATCAGGGCTCAGCCCCATAGTAAAATGTTTTTAAGTATAAAAAAGTTATTTTGAGCTGATGATCTCATGGATATTGTTCAATTTCTTTTGTGTTTTCTTGTATTTTCTTTTTTTTAATTGTAGTACAATACACATTGGAGGAAAGTTAAGAAAACAGGGAGAGTTTATTTCTAATGTCCATAAGTCTAATGGGACATCTGTGGAGAAGACAGTTATGTTAATTCCAGGTCAATAAGGTAAGCCTCAGTTCCGTCCAGGTGTTCGGCAGGCTGAACTTTGCTTTCCAGTGGAGAAAGTAATTACCATTTGTATTATCAGACTGATTGAAGTCTGCAGGTATATACATAGCTTTATTGCTATCACAAAGGTGTTCTCAGTCTTGTCTACCTATTGCAATACCTGGAACATTAAAAAAAATAACTAAAATGCATCAAGTGAAGGAACAAATATTTGGGCATCTTGCAATTAGCATTGTTCAAAATGTAGGTAGTTCGGGGGTTATGAATGAGATTCTATCCTAACTTTTTTTTAAGTCTTTTAGTGGATACTGCAAGCACAGAATAGGTGAAAAGGGTTTTTATTTTTCTCTGCAGTATTTCTCAAAGTGGGCTATACTACTCCTGGGGTGGGATGGGGTTAGGAAGTGGGCAGGCTGAGAACTGGAACTATCTAGGAGGGAGGGCTGCAAAATCAGATACCTACACTTTATCCTGAATTATGGGCTATGATAGGAGCCCTGGAGGTGTAGTGGTTACACATTAAGTTGCTAACCAGGAGATCAGCAGTTCAAAACCACCTGCTGATTCTTGGGAGAAAGAAGAGGCTTTCTCACCATAAAAAAAGAAGAGATCCGGTGTCAGGCATCAAAGAACTAAAATTATATCATTATTAATGAAGGGGAGTACAGATTGGGGACCCAAAGCCCATCAACAGGTGAAGTGACATCCTCCTACAGAGGGGTTGCAGGGAGGAGATGAGTCAGTCAGGGTACAGTGTAGTAACAATGAAATGTGCAACTTTCCTCTAGTTCTCAAATGCTTCCTCCCACCCACTATCATGATCCCAATTCTACCACACAAATCCAGCTAGACCAGGGGATGTACAGTGAAGTCGGAAACATGGGGAATTTAGGATAGACGATCCCTCAGGACTAGGGGTAGGCGCAGTGATACTAGGAGGGTGGAGGGATAGTGGAGTAGAAAGGGGGAACCAATTTCAGGGATTTACATGTGGTCTCCTCTTTGGGGCACAGAAAGAGGGGAAGTGAGTGAAGGCACACATTGGATGGTGTACAATATGAAAAAATAATAGCAACTTGTGGATTATTGGGGGTTCATGGGAAAGGAAGAGGGAAGGGAAATATGGGGAGCTGATACTGGGGGTCTAAGACAAGGGAGGATGTTTTGAGAGTGATGATGACAGCAAATGTACAAAAGTGTCTTGCATACAATTGATGTATGTATGGATTGTGAAGGGAGTTGTATGAGTCCCCAATAAAGTGATTCATTTAAAAAAAGGGGGGGAGGGGAAGGAGGAGCTTATACCAAGGGCCCAAGTGGAAAATATTTCTAAATGAATATGGCAATATGTATACAAATATGCTTGATACAAATGATGTGCTGAATGCTATAAAAGCTGTAAGAGCCCCAATAAAATAATTGGAAAAAAGAGAGTTTCAAAAAATTCAAAGCAATATTTCCACTCTGCCCTACATGGTTGCTAAATCCACTTGATGACTATAGTACAAAAGCTTTTCATTGCTGGGAGTTGTGTGAGCCCCCAATAAAATGATTTTTTAAAAAGAGTGTAGGGCTGAAGTCTAGCCTGTCAATTGGGATAGCCAATGAGATCTCTGTGTTGGCATGGCTTTCTCCTGAGAATTCTGGGAAATCCAGCTGTATTTTCCCTTTGGAGGTGAGAGACTCACTACTCAGTCTCTTGGAGATGCTCTACTGACAAAACACGTGCCATCATTGCTGACAGACCCTGAGTCCTGGAGATTAGAGGAGCCACAGGGAGACCCCTGCCAGCACTGAGATTCATCTATTGCCACTGGATACACAGGACTCTGCATCCACTGGCCTGTGAGTACCCTGGTGTTATTGCATGTGCTTCATGAGTTTGAAGAAGACTTTATAGATTGCAATTGGACATATGGGATAATATTGGACTTATGACCTGTGACTGGACTGGATTGGATTGCTTTCTCAATGTTTCATTCCTCTTGTATATAAATCTCTCCCATATATATAAAGGGCACTGGATAATTTTCTTTCTTTTTTTTCTGTGTGCCATTGAGCAATTAACAAATTTGACTATATATCATGCTATGATCTCCAGTATAAAAGCATGTGACTTGAAAAACATGCATGAGGGGGCTATCAACATTTTCACAAAGCTGATCAAATCCATAACTGTCTCAATTTGGGTTTTGAACAAAACTGTTGCAACTTCAGCTTCTTGACACCCTACTGGTGGTAGTCATTAATTTTCCATAAATGATGAATTCATTGGGGACCATGTTTTATAGCACAGGGTCAAATATTGTTTTCAGAGGGAGCCAAACTTTGGTAGATAATAAAGACAGTAGGAAAAAATAAATGTCCTACTGCTGTGTGGTCAATATATTACCTTTGACTGATGGCTGTACTTCATTTTCACTGATCCATCATGTTTAGTACGTAGCTCCTATGTCCCAGGCACTGTCGTAGGTTTTATATTAAGGAGTTAAGAAAATGGACAAAAATACCCACCCTCGGGCTGAGCCCCGGTGGCGTAGTGGTTGTGCACGGGACTGCGGCCCACTGGGACGGAGGTTCAATTCCAGCAGTGGGGCTGGGCCTCCTATTCCCACTACCGGAGAACAGTGATGCCCCAAAAATAAAAAACAAAACAAAACAAAAAATACCCACCCTCATTGAACTTCAAGTCTGAAGCCATCCAAGACAGATTGAGTAAATCTGACACAGAATCATTTGATTTAGAAACAGGGGAACAGAGACTTGGAAAGAAAGTAATTGCCTGGAGCAATCTGTTCTGATGGACTCCAGAATTCAATCCCATTCCTGCTAAATGTTTTAGAAAGAGTCATATCTTAATCTAACAAGTGCAAGCACGTTACTAAATGGGGATTTAGAATGCCCTGTTTGAACTACTGCAATTCATTCTAATCATCTTTTTGGAGGGGGCAGGGAGAATACATCTTATCATAGTAATATGTACGATACACAACATTGGCAGCACAAAACTTGCTGTTTTGATCATTTGTTGGTATTCTAAGATGTTTGTTGATCAGATAATTTATTGATAATTTATTGATCAGACCCTGTTGTACAGCAGGCTGTGGGCTGGTCTATAATGAAGTCTGTGCTAGTGTCAGCAGAGAAAGTGCTAAGGGATAGAAATCTGGGCCCTGTTCATCCCTAACAACATAATGACTGAACTGCTCATGCTCCTGACAGCCAGTGTCAGTCTGACTTGATTGCTATGACACGGATGACGACATATAAACAAAGATGCAATTTATGAAGACAGTGACAATGACAGGCAATCGTCAGGAAAGCTTAAAAGGAAAGAAGAGGTGCTCAGCTTTTGTCAAACTGACTCTGGAATCCCATTGTAAACGGCGATTTTGTGTATAAACAAAGGGGAGGAAAGCAGGCTGGTGGGAATAGCTGTCACGAGGGATTAAAGGCCAAGGTTTCCCAGATCTTGACCAGAAACTAAAATCTAGATTTTAGTGTGACCTCGATGCTTTAAGTTTGGGATGGTAATTCTAACACACCAGCTGAGGGACACGTCTTCATGCCGAAGTTTTGAGTCCAGCAAGGCCGATGAGTCTTGAGGAAGATCTGAATGCAAACCTTCAGTAACTTCAGGGCAAGAAGCAAGCTCATCCTCTGGCCAAGTCATCCTCGAGTCTCAGAATTGAGGGTAATATGATAGCTTACGAACTGATGTTAGCCAACATTCATTTGCTTATTGGTTCATTCATCAAGCACTCAAACTTGGGTTCTCTGACTGAACGCAGGTACCACACTCACTGCCATCGAGTTCATGCTGACATATTACAACCCTATAAGATGGGGAGGACTGTCCCTTAGGATTCCTGACACTGTAACTCTCTTACAGGAGTATAAAGTCTCCTCTTTCTCCAAAACACTGGGGGGTGGGGGAGACCCAATAAAAGTACGTTTTTTCTCAATACCATGGTTTTAATTTTTTTTTTGGGGGGGGGCATCACTGCTCTCCGGTGGTGGGAGTAGGAGGCCCAGCCCCACTGCTGGAATTGAACCTCCGTCCCAGTGGGCCGCAGTCTCGCGCACAACCACTACGCCACCGGGGCTCAGCCCGGTTTTAATTTTTTTTTAACCAAACAACCTTATCACCTTCTAAGTACTCTCCATTAAACTTAATATATTTTCCAAATCTGCAATTTCATTCTTGGAAACATTTTTCAAACTTATCTGTTTGTATGACTGACAGCATTACCCTTGTTTTTTGCTTCACGCATATATGTCATCAAATCTCTGTCCTTTCATATCCCTTTTCCATTTCCAGAAACCAAAAGAAGTCACGTAGAGTGAAGTTGGGTGAGTAAGGTGTGTGGGGCAAGAAGGGCATGCTTTTTTGGCCTAAAATTGGCACATTGAGATGGCTAAGTGAGCAGGTGTATCGTTGTGGTGGCAAAAACCAAAAACTCCTCTGTACCACAAATCAGGCCCTGTCACGTCATCTTTTCAGATCCTCTAACAGAAAGCTTGGTTAACACTCTAACCTATTGGAATGAACTCCAAATTCACTGCAAGTTGACATTTCATCTATTCCAGAAGTTGGAGGACATCCAGAACAAGGTTTGTCAGCAATTAACATTTCACCTTTTTTGAAATGAGAAAACCACTTGCCCACTTGCGTTTTTCCCACAGCACTGTCCTTGTGAGCTGTGTTCAACATCACAGCAGTTTCTGCAGCGTTTTTCTTGAGTAGGAAACAAAATTTCACAACTGCATGCTCTTCTCTTAAATCATCCATCACAAAAAAAACTGTTTACGAAAAAATTCACTGTACCTGGAGAAAACCTTCCCAGGCAACACCACTGGGTGCACTAGCTCAAAGCCAGTTGCTCAGCGCTTCCCAGTGGGGAAAATGTGTACTATGAAATCTCCATCCAGTGGAGTTTTTTTGTTTTTGTTTTTGTAACCCCCTGTATTCAGCTTAAAGAAAGATTCATTTGGGTCAGCCATTTGGGACCTTCCATCGGATGGTACCAGGATGGACTTTAAACTGAAGTCCACTGCTTCTTGTGATAATGTTAACTCTGGATAAGCATCAAATAGATACATTTGGTAGGAGTCCGCTGCATTGTTTGAGGGCAATAAGAAGAGAGGGCAAATAGACGATGACAGTGGTTTTGTGCAGGTTATGAGACACTGAAATTCTATGTTTCCCCCGGAATGTCTGTTTGGCACGTTTGTCATGTATTTATTTTCTGTGAGCAAAATGCGTTTTGGTTGGCCAACTGATGTTTTTGGTTGTTATAAAACCTGCCCTCTAGATGGCGTATTCGCAATTCTCTGAGTCTCCCTGTGTCTTGCTGCACTGCTTCCTCAAAAGCAAGGCCCCTCATTCATTGCACGGCCAGGCAAGCTGTGCCAGCAAGCTGTGCAGTACGGCAATCTCCCAGCTCTCTTAGGATTAACAATAATCCAAGCCGATTTCTACTTGGCCTTTGGGGTCGCTCAGGTGCACCTACTGATACACCTTCCAGTTGCTTTGCAGGTGGCCTGGATTATGGGTTTTCTTGCACTTCTCTAGCTGTCCATTCCATATACTGTGGGTTGGCAGGGAGGGCTTCTCATCTTGTATTATTATTATTTTAATGTGTACAACTGCCTGCCCCAATAAATTATAAAGTCTTTTGTGTGTCTTTGACATCTGGCACAATGTCCTACTTGGGACAGGCAGAGTGTGAATATGTTTGCCATTTATGCAGCTTGCTTATCTATCGCTTACTGAGTGTCTGTTCTTGCTTAGGCTTGTTTCCAGAGACACATTTCCTGCTCTCAAACCCAAAGCCATCGAGTCCATTCCAACTCATAGTGGCTTTATATAGGGCGTGTGAGACTGTGAATTTTTATGGTAGCACACAGTCTTTTTTTCCTGCAGTGGACGGTGAGTTTGAACCACTGACCTTGTGGTCAGCAGTCCAGTGCTTACACAGCTCATCATTTCATGGGTGAGAAAGTAGTTGTGGTTGGTGGCCCTCGAGTCAATTCCAACTTATGGTGGGTCCATGTGCTTCTCCATAGAATGGTTCCACAGGATTTTCTTGTCCGTGACCTCTCAGGAGCAGATGGCTCGGCCTGTCTTCTAAGGTGCCTCTCGGTGGGTCTGTCTCACCAACGATGAAGTTTGTAGTACAGAGCGTAGTCACCTCTGCTGTCCAGGGGTTTCTAGAGAGAGGGTAAATAGACGATGATAGTGGTTTTGTATAGGCTATGAGACACCCACTGTGAGAACACTGAGAGCCGCAGAGTTAACAAGCTCTCCCTTCCTCAGGAGCAACTTTGACAAGGTGACAGCCTTTTCACCCTTTGATTCTAGGAAAAGTTCTGAAATACTGAATGAGGACTACTGATATAATTGGGGGCTAGAAATCCATCTCAGGATACCAAAGAAGTGACAGTCTTTCTATTTCCCTCTGAAGTTGAATGCCCCTGGGGCTTTGTGATTTGATTTTCAGTGCTCAGGCACTTGTCCTTGGATCCACAACATAGTTTAGCATCTTGCTATCTGTTAGACATGGCTTGGAATTGCAGATTACTTTTTATGTGGTGTCGATGCATACGTATTGAGAACCTATTCTTTCTCCACCTTCCTTATAAAATCTTCTGCCATTCCCAAAATGTGACATTGCTAGTCTACGCCTATTTTAATAGTTGGCTTATTTTGGTCTCTTCTTTTAGCTGTTCATATCTTCATTATGTCTTAAAACTATAAATCTCTTGAGGGCAAGGCCTTATTTTATTCCCGTGTAGCTCTCTCGTATTGCACTTTGTTATTTATACATACTGGCCAATGAATATGTTGCTTGATTTAGTAAAATGGTATTTTGTAAAATGATCTCTGTTTGGTGACACATTACTGAGTGTATGTTTCTAGAACATGGGCAATCCTGCAGTGGCTCCTGCATGAATTTGGGGTTGACTAAATGTGATCTGAGTATTTATTTAATAATTGATTTTTTTTATCCAGACTTAGAATATTAATTTCCTGTTTCCTTCTTGCCTCCTCCTCACTCACTGCCATTATGTGGATGCCAAGTCACAGAGACCCGGTAGGACAAGGCAGAATAATTCTTCCTGTGAGTTTCCTTTATGGGAGTAGACAGCCCCATCTTTCTCCACCCAGAGTGACTGATGGCTTCAAACAAGGGTCTTAGTGCCACCACTATGCCACCATATGGCTCTCAAACTGTGCTGCTTTTCTTTCCTTTCTGATTTCTGCTGATACCTGAAAAAACATCTTCGTATTGATTGGTTGCCATTGGCACTAGGCCTATCGGGACAAAAATTAGATTTTTTTCAATGTATCCACAAAATTGGAATTCATGCTTAGTGATTTGCTTCCTAAAGGACACAGTCTTGAAAAACCACTGATGCAGCTCTATTTGCATAAAGTCACCATTAGTTAGAATTGACTGGTTAGCAAGTGACAAAAACCATCTAACTGAACCAGTTTCTTTCCCTCAAATAATAGGTCAATTTAGTCAAAAGAGCTTGATGATCCAGTTAGTAGCTTGATAATAGTTTGGTGGTACAGTACGGGAAACATTTTCAAAAGACTCTCAAAATAGCTCTGGTGAGGAAACCAGGGGCAGGTACAGTTTGCTTTCATTTGCTTTCCTATTTTTCTGGGGTGTCCTTGAAACACATACAGGACCTGCAGCATTAGTACCGCTCTGACCTTACTCTTCAGTCTGGAACAGTAGGTTGCACCAGAGACATCTCAGAGGAAACCTAAAATGTGAGCAAGAGATTCTTTACATAAAACGCAACTGGTGGGTTCTACCAGACCAGGAAGCCATGTGGGTTTCACCTCTGTAGTTATTAAACCAACTAATTACTCAATGAGTAAGAAGACATTTTACTTTTGTCATTACCAGTAGTATAGGTACAACACAACAAAAAATGGAACTTATCAAGTGACCTCAATCAAAAATGGATTATATATACATATGCATGCACATACATATCAGAGACAACAATGCTTTTCTAATTTTTATATCTGAACCTTTTCCTCTTTATTTATCCCTTTATTACTATTATTTTTCCATTCCCCACAAGCCATCTCTAACTGAAGCTCCATCACTGGGCTGTTAAACACGATCCATCTTCTCCCAAACAAGAGGGGCACTAGAAAGAAAGAAAACCAAGTTTAATGACACGAAAAGTTGCAACCCAACAGGAAACTCCTAGGGATTTGGTGACTTCAT
>PVJH01037245.1:0-18110 GCA_004026705.1 Nesogale talazaci | reverse complement strand
GCTCCGACCTCGGAGGAAGCCAGAGGAGGCTGCCTGGCCCCTTTTTCCAGTCCCTTCCTGTTGGCGTCTTTCCTCGGACAACACCCTACTCTTGAGGAGCGCTAGGGAGAGCTAAGGCCCGGCGGGGGAAGCTATCCTCCTGAGATCTGGGGGAACAGCCGAGGTTGGGAGAGCGGGAGCGGGACGCAGCTTCTCTGCATCTGTGCCCAGTGGCGGCTGCGGGCCGGCTGCGGAGGGGAGCGCTCCGCCTGCGGCTCTCCCAGGGAAATGTGATTTCCCCGTGAGTGAAGCGGACTGTGCAGTGTGGAAATTGGCTCTTTTCTGAGCGGGCGGCGGCTGCGGCGGCAGAGCCGGGCGGGCTCAGCCCGCGGGAGGCCTCGCTGGCCCCTGGAGTGAGCCGGGAGCAGCCATGTGCTGAGAACTCATTAGGGATAAATCAAACTAGTAACAGCATGAAACCAACGTCCTCCCCCCAGCCCGCCTCCCCTCCCCACCCTCCCCAGGACCCCTGCCATCCCCTCCCCTCCTGGGTCCCCGAAGACTCCTGGCTGCCTTCTCTCCCATCCTAAGAAGCTGCTCCCTCCTAGTCAAGGGACCCTGCCCCACCCTGTAAGGTACTGAGCATGGTACACACACACACACACACACACACACAGGAATACACACATACATGCACACAGACATACATACACACATGCACACATATATACATCCACATCTACACACACACACACACACACACACACACACACGCCTGCCTGCTGTCCACTGCTGTCCTCCAGGAGCTGTCCTAAAACAAGAGAGATGCTCATTCATTTACAAAGAAATGGTTTTTGTCTGGTCATGCTGGTTTGGTTTGTGGGTGGGGGTGTCAGGGTGGTATTAGTAGCAACTTAAATGACAACACTAGGCCTTGCTAGAAGCATCGTAGGAGCCCACTCCTGGTGGTTCTGTCACCAAACTCAGCAGCCTTTTCACCCCTGGGTAGGACCCCGAGTCTGGCCCCCAGCTGTAGGCAGCAGCACTGGCTCAGGCACGTAGGTCTCCCTTGGGAGGAAGGGAGGTTCCCAGGGCCTAATTGTCTCATCCATGTGCCATTGCCCACAAAACCGATGGGAATCTTGTTCCCCCACCAAAGGGGAAGAGGGAGAGGAAAGGGAAGGGAAGGGAAGGGAAGGGAAGGGAAGGGAAGGGAAGGGGAGACTGGGAACCCGGTGGAAATGCCCTTCAGTATCTATGAAGGGAACAGCCTCATGAATCAGGCATTGGGCAGCTAACCTCAAGGTCAGCAGTTTGAGTCCACCAACCACTCCTTGGGAGAAAAAGGAGGCTTCCCGTAAAGAGCTACAGTCTCAGAAACCCATCGGGTCAGTTCTACACTGTCCTTTCAGGGCCGCTATGAGTCAAAATCGACTCCCTAGGGGTGAGTTTGGAGTTTTTTGAGTTATGGGAGTTTTAAAGGATTTTAAGCTCTGAAAGCTTAGCCATTTTCTCCCTGGACTCAGCCTGTCTCCTGATGATCGGGGAAGAGTCTGTTCTGCCAGGTGACCCCCAGGATGGAGCTGCAGATGCTACAAGAGCCTGTGGTTTCCCATAACCTTCCCATGCCTACAAAGTCAACTCAGTCACCCTTCGAAATAAGGGCCCAGAGTTTTGCTGAGCAGGCCCAGGAAGGACTGGAGTGTGGGGCTGTGTCCTCACCTGTCACCACCCACACGTGACCCCGGAAGACCCCTTCTCGGTGTTCTGCATGTGTAAAATTTGCACAGTCTGGGTCTAAATGGTCCCCGATCTAACATTGTGTTTCAGTAGCTACGTGGGCCAGGGAGAGGCATTCAAAGCCTCCTATGACTGACTGATTCATGTATGAGACTCTCCTCTGTCTCCCAAATTCCCCAGGTACTTTTCCATCAGGCAGCCACCATATTGCCTTATGTGGAATCTGGTCTCTGTTTGGGATGTGGCTCCTGGTGCCCCACCCACTGGGGCGGGATGCTTGGGCCATGACTCAACTCAGAGGAAAAGCTGGGCTTTGGAAGGCTGTATTCCACAGCATGTAGAAAAAAGAGGGCTGCTCAGAGGCCACAGTGAGGATAAGCTTCAGGGGTCCTGGTGTGTCAGGGGTAAGCCAATACTTGGCTGCTCAGCAGAAGGTGTGAACCACTCTAGCCACTTTCCGAGAGAAAGGTCTGGGTTACGCAGCTCAGAAAAACCTGTGCGACACTTCTAGTCTCTGTCCTGTCTGTCCCATGTGGCTTCCAGTCAGCACGGACTGGATGGCACGGATGGACAATAGAAGTTGGAAAGTGGGGGTATTGCTGTCATATTGAATGAGCTGTGAGCCCTGATGCACAGCAAGGTAGGGGGTGGCTGAGGCCATAGAAGTGCATATTAAATGCTTTCAGAAAGACTCTGTGAAGTCCCTCAGACCCATCCCCTGCTGGCATTGGGGTTACGCTGAGCGCTGTTCAAAATCAACAGTCGCTCCGGGGAGAAGGACAGAGAGTCTCCAAAACTCACGGGGCAGGTCTACTCTGTGCTATCAAGTCAAGTTCATCCATCCTCCAACTAACTCCCAGTTCACGGAAGCCCCGTGTGTTTCTGTGAAGCTGTGCTCCATGGGGTTTCAGTGGTTTAGGTATTTATTATTACTATTGTCATTATTATATATTATATTATAATTATGTATTACACATATTATATCATATAATTATATAATGTTATTATAGTAGCTGTTCCTCTGAGATGCCACCGAGTGGACTCAAATCTCCGCCCCTTTAGCTAGGAGTCAAGCATGTCACCTGTCTGCAATTCCCCCAAGGACCACTCAGGCCTGCAAGGTGGTCCTTCTTCCCGACAAAGGACGGCTTGCCTGCCTTCGATCTGGGTCCCATGAAGGGAGGAGGCTCCAGGCAAGATCTAAGAGTCCTTTCCCAAACATCCTCTCCACCCCTCTTCTCTGGCCCCTAGTCTTTGCAGACTGGAAGGTGAATGGGAAGGGCCAGGCCTTTCCCAGGCTGGCTCTGCATTCCTTCAACTGGGTGGGGAAGGGGTAGGTGGGTGCTCAGGATTAACAACAGACCAAACCCCGCCCCTCCCAGCACAGGCTAGACTGGTTTCCTCCCTTCTCTCCGCAGTAGTACCCTGTACCCCCAGACTGGGGCCAGCTCGGACCACTGGTCCCCAGAGCTGGAGGGACAGAGGGGAGAAAGGGCCTGATAGAGAAGGTGGAAAATAAAATGGATAGGCATAAAAGGGTGGGGTGGGGGCTGGGTGTGGGATCCAGGGGACATGACTTGAATAAAGGACTAGTATTTTAGGGTGTCCTTTCCCATTCGGTAAGGTGACCAGACGTCCTGCTTTTTAACAACTTAACAATGTCCCGCGGCATTTTAAAATTAAAGTAAATATACTAGCAATACGATTTTTGCATTTTATGAACATTTTTGTTGCTTCATATGGACCAAATTTTTTGTTTATTTTTTTCTCTTTTATAGTCCAAATTTTTCATGGAGAACCCAGCCCCACCCCCGGTCAATGATGTCCTGCTTAAAATCTGGTCACTTTACCATTCGGCTTTGCCTCTGAGATGTGACGATGGTCCATGCTTGGGGACAGGCCTCACTTCCGCAGTTTCTGTGTCTCTCTCCCCCCACCCCCCTACACACATGTAACTCAAACTCACTGGCATTGAGTGGACTCAGAGTGACCCGAGAGGACAGGGAAGAGGGCCCCTGTGGGTTTCAGACACTGTAACTCTTCACGAGAGCAGAAAGCCTCATCTTTCTCCTGAGAAGCAATTGGTGGTTTTGAACTGCTGACCTTGTGGCATAGTGACTGCGCCACCAGGGCTCCCTCCCCGCACACAGTTAGTTCCTCGGCTCTCTCTGGATGAGCAAAGTGAAGGACCTTTAAGGACTGTATGTGTATTGGGGAGGGGGCTGGTGGTGCAGTTCCCATGTGCCCTAAAGGAGGCAGGGAGGGAGGCAAGAATGGGATTCGGAGGAGGGGAGAGCAGGTGCCTTCTCCCAGCAGCCAAGCCAGAGGGGGCTGGGGGAGGGGGTGGGTGGGCTCAGACCCAGGCCAAGGCTCAGGGGCCCATCTGAGCATGTCGCCTGCTAAGGAGGAGCGGAGGCGGGGGAGGGGAGGGCGGGGAGGTGAATAAATAATAGGAAATAAAACTTCATGAAGCAGAAAATAAAAGGCAGATTATACAGATGTGGCAATTTGAAGGATCATTGCCTCTGTCCTCTTTTTAACTGCTGCATCTGGGGTTTTGAAGCCGCTTATCCTCGCCCTCCCTCTGCCAGGTCCCCGCCTGGCTGGAGGCCCCCACAGGGCCAAGGCACGCGTGGGGACAGCACCTCCAGGTCCGGGCAGCGTGGCATTTCCTAGCATCATGGGCCACTGCCCAGCCTGGGGCCAGCTGGTGGGGCCAAGGCAGGGGGTGAGAGGGTGGGCTGGGCGCTGCAGGGTGAGGTTCTATGTGAGCAGTGGGAAGGGTGGGTGTTTTCTTTTGCCAGAAAGCCGATGGTTGGTGTGGGCAGGGTGCTGGGAAGAGGACAGGGGGCCTGGGGGTGGTCGGGAGTCCGGAAGGATTTGCATCAGACAGGAGGAAGGGTACTGAGAACTCCAGCCAAAGGGGGTATTGGAGGAGCGTTAGCTGGGAGGTGAGGCCTCCATATTTGTGAGTGTCTTAGTGCAGGCAGCTCCTCTCTTCTCCTCTTCATCAAAATTCATTTGTTAAGCCTCAATTTGACACTGTGCCAGGTGCTATATAAACAGACATGGTCCCTGCCCTTAAGGAATTTCCAGCCTAACACACACACACACACACACACACACACAGTGTTGGTTTTATTTTAAATATTAATGTATTCCCTGCCTTGTTCCAGGGAGGATTTGAGACCGCTCACCGGAAATGCACGCACAACATGAGTGAGATACAAATGAAAAACAAAGCAGTGGGGCCCAACCAAGAACACAGGCGTGGGGTCTAGGGAAACTGCAAAGTGGGGCTGGGATTGACTTCGAGTGGCTTGGTGGTCAGGTGAGCAGGCCCACCACGGTCACTTACCTGGTGCTCAGGCCTCTGGAGGACACCACAGCCCCGTACTCAGAAAGAGCAGCGGGGTCCCTAGCACGAAGCGCCGGATGAGACTGACCAGCCTGCAGAATAGCAGCCAGTTCAAGGTTCCCGCAAAGACCCCCCAGGCCCAAGTTCCGCTGTGCTGGGCAGTGCCCAGTGGAGACCAGCCGAAGCGGTCACCCCAGATCCGAGCTTGCTCAGAGTGTGAAAATGCAGGAGGACCTTGAACAAAGAAAGACCCGATACCCTTTAAGCTTCCCTCTAGCACAGGGCTCCCTTCTGTGTTAGACCCCCTGCCTGAGTCCCAGAGGACCTGTGTGGGCTGCTGAAGTTCAAGGTCCCAGCTGGGTGCTGCCCAGCAGAGCCCGGGAGATGGTTGTGTGTGCTTAGGGGAGAGGGGGTGCGGGAGACCTGGCAAGACTGTCCCATGAACCAGAATGGTCTTTTCTGTCTTATACTTCCTTCTGCGTCCACGTGTCGAGAGACAAACAAAGAAAACCCAAACCAAACTCAGCCCTGGAGTCCATGCCGGGGTCACAGCAACCCTGAAGGTCGGGGTAGAACTGCCCCTGTGAGGCTCCGAGACGCGAACTTCTTACGGGAATAGAAAGCCCCATCTTACTCCTGCAGAGCTGCTGTGGTTTCGAACTGCTGTCCTTGTGGTTAGCAGCGAAAGGCGTGAGGACTATGCCACCAGGGACAAGGAAAGGGATGTCAGGGAACCAGGAAGTCAGAGCATCAGAAACCCAGGTGAGACCCAGGCACAGCCGGCTCAGATCCTCTTGTGTGTGCTGCTGTGTGAGCTGTGGAAGCAGTGGGAGAACAGTCAGATTGCCCAGTGAAACAGGGGCTCAGGAAAGGGCAAGGGAGAGGGGAGAGATGGGCAGGGATAAGAGGAGGGAGGGCTTCACACACCACAAACACACACACACACACACACACACACACACACACACACAAATAAGTGGAAACGTGTTTTAAAGGACTGGCTGGGAGAAGTGACATTCAGTTCAGTGCGTAGTTTATAATGCCTCTGTAGTGCTCGACAGTTCACATATACAGAAGGTCCGTGTCCTTCAGGCAGTCAGAACTCCCACCTGAGTGGGAGGCTCCACTTTAGATTTGGAGACTGTTTCCTTAAGAGCCATCATGAAGACTCTCCAGCTACCTTGGCAAGCCTGCTAAGATTCAGTCTTTCAGAAAGGCTGTGCTCAGGGGTCTGCGGAACAAAAGGAGGCAGAGAAAAATCACAACCCAGAAAATAGCAGAACCCGGCGAACGCGGTGTGCTGGAAGCAGAGAGGGGAACGTTTTGAAATTGGCATATATATATATTTTTTTTTCAGCTCAAGGTTCCAGAACCAATCGAGGCCGTGGCTACCACGCACAACAACATCCCTGTTTCCTGGACCTTGAAAAGTTGATGGGCTCCGGAGGGAAAACAAACGGAGGAGAAGTCAGGACAATATATGGAGGGCCCAGAAGTTGTAGATTTTGATGCGATCATCGAAGGGGAAGAGAACCGACTGGGGGGAGGTTTCTGGGAGGTGAGACATTTGGAGATGAGCTGGTTGATCTCCCTACCCCTTCGCGGCCCTGATGGCACAGTGAGTTAGGAGCTGGGCTGTGAACGCCAAGGTCAGGAGTTCAAAACCACCAGTTGCTTTGGGGGAAAAACTTGAGGCTTTCTGCTCCCATAAAACGACCGCCTCTGCTGCGAAATTAGAGTAGGCAAGTCCTGGGTTGTGAACGTTCTCATTTATCTACCTCCTGTGACGTTTAGGTTGGCAGTCTTAGTCTCCTTTTTCTGTTGAGATCAGCCATTGGACTCTTCCCCCGACCCCGCTTTAAGCCTGAGGATTAATGTGTTGTTCATGGCAGCCGGGGATCTTCTGGATGTTCCTACTGTTGACTTTTTGTTTCTTTGCATCTTCTTTTCGAGCCCGAGCCCGTAGTAAAGTGACAATAACAACCGAGTGCTAACTCAGTGTGCTCTCCCAAGAAGAAGAGGGGCCAGGAGAGACTCCCACCTCCCAGGCACAGTGCACACTCCCCTCACTACAGGACACCCCACATTGGAAAGGTGCACCGAGTCTGCCACCAAAAGCACTTCTTGTCCCCGTCACTCTTGGGCCTGATCTCTTAGGCTCCCAAAAGAAACAAATTGTTAAAGTGTCGTTTTTGGTTGTTGTTGTTGTTTTTGCCAAGTTGTGCCTTTCCTTCTGGAAATGAGGTGACCAAGATACCTGTTCATGGGAGGTAAGGGTGGGGGAGCGGGGGAGTTAGTACAGAGAACGCAGCTGATCACACCGTGAGAGTACATAGTTGGACCTGCGGATGCTGTCTGTCTGCAGAATAAAAATGGGTTGTTCCGCCAGCAGCCACCCCCACCCCCCAAATTACAGCCTCTGAAACTCACAGGGACAGTTATACGCCCAGGAGGCAGTGAATGAGTGAGTGAGTGAGCGAGCGAGCTCCTGTCTTAATAAAATTCATTGGCATTGAGTTAATACTGAGTCATAGTGACCCTCCAGTACAAAGCAGAACTACCCCAGTGGGTTCCTGAGACCGTAACTCTTCACAGGAATGGGAAGTTCATTTTTCTCCCTCGGAGTGGTTTTGAACTGCTGACCTGATGGTTGGCAACCTAACATGTAAGCACTATTCCAGCAGGGCTCTGAACAGTCCCTCAGCAGGTGGCCACTGCTCCCAGCCCTTGGGTGGGATTATCTCTAGGACCCCATCTCTCTGGAGGTGGGCTCTGATTGTCTTAAGCCCTGGTCCTCATGACTGGTTCGGGCATGAGTCTATGAGCAGGTCTCCCCAGGAGAGTCGTAAATCCGGGCAAGAGGGTGGACTCTGCAGGAAGCAGATCGCTATCTGCCATAAAACTACGGCAGGGAGTTCCAGGAGCGCCTGGTGCCACGCGGGTAGCCGGACGCTGGTGGCTGCTTCCTGGGCCACAGCACTGGGCTCGCCCAACAACAGTTGTGAGAAGGGCCCGGGAAGGACCGGGCTGTGTTGGGGCCTGCTGTGCACAGTCACTCAGAATCAGAACGTCCCGATGGCACCTCATCAGGACAACTGAGACCCGGGAGACAGAACCCCGGGAAGACCAGCAGAGCCTCAGAGCATGGGTCTGCACAGACCTGGACGGACCAGTCCAATGTGCGGAGCCGAGCCAAGAGGTGTTACTTGTAACTGCTAGGCAGTTTCAGGAAACCAGGCACAGGGGCCTGGCATCGAAGCTGAACGGGCGTGTCTGAGGGCAGAGTCCCGGCAGAAACTCAGAGAACCTGGTGGGGGTGGGGGAGATACGTGAGGTCACCCAGTCCCCTTCTGTGCCAGGCATTGTTCTCTGATGTTTACCCGCCTCATTTCGCCTAATCGTCACAGTCCTGTAAGGTATGTAGGGTGATTGTCCCCATTTTTAAATAAGCAAACTGAAGCACAAGAGGCTAAGTCACTGGACCAGGGTCAGATAGTTAGAAAGTGCCGAGGGTCACACACTGGGTCCTGACTGCCCAGGCCAGATTCTGTTGGGTTTGGTGAGCACCAGATATCCGGGGGTAGGGTGGTGCCAGGCTTGGGCCTGGCAGGACCACAGGACACTGACCAGTGCAGAGGAATGCGGCCTGAGGCAAAACATTGGGTGTTGTGGCTGTGTGTGTGTGTGTGTGTGTGTGGTGTGTGGTGTCTTCGATGGCTCTTGTGGGGAACATGGGGTGGAGCAGAAGCCAGTTCTCAAGGTGTGAACAAGAGTCAGGTGCGGGCGGTCAGGACGGGGCCATGGCCACAGATCCTGTGCGCTTGTGGGAGAAAGAGATGTGGGTCTCAGCTGCAACTTATCGGGGTTGAACTTCAGCCACTGCTTTCTTTATCCTCAGGATGCCTGAAGATGCCTGAGAGGCAAGATCTCAGCGAGGATCTAGACCCACAGCCGTCAGGTGGAACCTTTGAGACTGTCCCCAGGGGCAGGGGCAGGGGCAGTTGGCTGCATGCAGGTAGATGTGGAGCAGGAGAGGTGCAGGGGTGAGGCTCTGTGAGCTGAGAAGGGGCCTGGCGTCAGGAGGGCTGGAGGGGAAGTGTGATCAGAGATCGACTGGTCACGCTGTGGGCCAGTCAGCAATCACACACACACACACACACACACACACACACACACACACACTCAAGTGCATGTGGGCAGGTGGCTAAGAGGAGCAGGCGCACATGTGAATCCCCATGCCCACTTCACTTGGGACCTCTCCCAAGGGTCCAGGCCATAGAACCTTTCCCCACTCTTTCTTTTTAAACGTGTGTGTAGCCACAGCGGCTGCCTTAAGCAGGCCCACAATGTGTGGACCCCGTATTCAACCGGATGTCTTAATCCACAGGGTCTTCACTGGGTGGTTTTCCAACCGGGGGGAGGGGGAGGGGAGAATGCCAGGTCTTTCTTCTTAGAAAGTCTAGAACACTTATGGCCCAAAGTACAGGACCTAACCACCTCCTTCTCAGAAAAAAATGCCAGGTCTTTCTTCTTAGAAAGTCTAGAACATGCATGGCCCAAGGTACAGGACCTAACCACCTCCTTCTCAGAAAAAAAAAAAAAACACTTTCAGCAATTAAACAGTTTTAAGGACTAAAGGCCCATATTCTAAGGTCCAGTGTCTGCATCTGCTTTCACTATGCCCTCTGCCTCTGCCCCGGGGAGTGGTATCGGCTGCCTGAGGAATTCCTGGTCTGAAAGTTCCCCTGAAATCATGGCACCATTGACATATGCGCTCTGGCATTAGTCGAGTGGAATTCAGGTCACGCACATGGAAAACCCAAAAGAGGAGGAAAAAAAAAAAAAAGACAGAAACCACTCATGGCCATCCAGTCAATTCTAACTCAAGGTAACCCCATAGGAGGGAGAAGAACTGCCTCTGTGGGTTTCTGAGACTGTAACTCTTGATGGGACGAGAAAGCGGCCCCCTCAGGAGCAGCTGGTAGCTTCAAACCACTGGAGGTTAGCAGCCCACCATACTCCACCACACCCCCAGGGCCCACCTGAGAAGGTCAGAGAACCCTCACTGTGAGCTCTCAGGGCCCTCCAAATAAGCTCAGACCTTAAGGCACGTCGAACAAAGCAGCGCCAAGTGCCTGGTGAGCGCTGCTTCCGACCTTTCTAGTTGGCCTCCACTCACCTTCTCCAAGCAAAACTCCCACCCCACCAGCCTGCCACTCCTCAGCTTAAGAACTAGCCTCCTCGCTGCTGCCAGCTAAATATTACTGTTGGCTGTGCAGCCATGGTCCCATACGCTCCGGTCCCAGCCCTCCCTCGTAGCCGTTCCCCTCACCCCTACGCTCCAGCCAGCAACTTGTCAGTACCACCAGAGAAGGACCCAGGGCTCAGTGGCTGTTCACTCTCCTGTGACGTCTGGCTGCTGGCACCTTTGGGTGTCCCCAGCAGAAAGTGGGGCAAGCAGGATCAGGAGAGGTGGGATGAGGCAAATTGGGGAGCGTGCTCTGGTCACAGCAGCCTGGGGGCTGGGGGAAGCTGAGCTCCCCCGGGGGATGGAAGACACAGGAGACACCTTTCACTAGCCCTTACAGCCCTCCTCCCCCTTCTCCAATGAGATGGCACCCTGGGAAAAGAAGGTGGGCTGGAGACAAGACACGACTGTACCTGCGCTGGTTTGGTCTCTCCCACATGCTAGAGGGTGGGTAGGTATCCCCAAGGTTGCAGGTTCAAACCCACTAGCTGCTTCACGGGGTGAAAGAGGAGGCTGTCTACTTCTGTAAAGATTAAGTCTCAGAAACCCTCAAGGATCACCTCTCCTCTGTGCTATAGAGACACCGAGAGTCGGAATGGACTCCACAGCAGGGATTTGGCTTGAGGGTTCATATCCTCAACATTGAGGGTGGGAACCACCGTTTTTACTGTCTTGGGGCATCTGGTGCCATCTGTGAGGAGCTCCAGGCGTCCTTGTTTGCCTTCAGAAAGCTGCTTCCCCACCATCCACAGAAGAGTATCAGAGCCCCAGTCTTTTGTTCTCAGAAAGACATTCCCAAAGGGTGGGTGTCCTGGCCTAGCCACAGTGGGTCTGGATCATAAGGGTCCTGGTGAAGACACAGGGGCACAAACTCCACCTTCAGGTTCTTCCCAGGAGCCCAGCTCTGCAGCTGGAGGGAGGTTTGGGCTGCGGGCGGCTGGCAAGATGCAATGCCACCCCCTGGTGGTCGCACGCCACAACTGCAGCCCAACACCCTGGTCACCTTGGAAGACCTCCAGATAGAGGGGTGAGGGTGCTGGACAACAGGGATGGGTACTGCCAGCCAGGCAGACAGCCACAGCCACCACCTTGGCTCTGAAGGTTCAGGTGGCAAGGTCTCCCCGGGCAAAGGGACATCACACACACACACACACACACACTTCCCAACATTTTCTGGTTTTAGACACACTGCTACATGTCCCCTGAAGTTAAAGAATGCACTCAAACCATTATATTCTGTGCATCAGAACTAACAAAGCCCTGCCCAGCGATGCTGTTTTCACCTCAACTGAGATCACTGGACTCTGTTAGACTTCTTACACTCACATCAGAATTACCCTGGAGCTTAAAATGATCTCTTAATATTATACCTAATATATATCATCAACTTTATGTGACACACTGTACATAATATATCAGATGTATTATATATTTATATATTATACTGTTGAATGGGGGTGGTTACTTGTGGGGCAGTGATCTGCATGGCTGGCAGTTTGAAAACAGCAGTGCAGGGGGAGAAGACTGGGCAGGAGCAACTGTAACTTGGAAACCCACAGGGGGTCGCTCTGAGTCAGCATTGATCCGATGGCAGTGAGCTTCGGTTTATTATATGACAGACATCTATGGAGATCCGTCAACTACGCAGACTACGGAATACAAATCCTGGGTGGCGGGTGGCACGTCCTCCCAGCCTGCTTCCGAAGCCCACGGGCAGGACTTCAGTGCTGCCCTCAGCACTGACCCACTGGAAGTACTCAGTGAGGATGTGTGAAATGAATGGGTAAACAAGTGAGTGAATGAATGAATGAATGAATGAATGAAGGTATAACTAATCCTCCCCTGCATTCATCACCTTCAGGATGCCAAAGTTGACAGCCCCTCCAGTTTTGACAGCCTGGGACTGGGAGTCCTGCAGACAAGCATAGTGTGTACAATGCATGCCCACACAGACACGCCTGTGCACACGCAGGCACCCATAGGCATGCAGGGGCAAGGGAAAGCAGCCTCCTGCACTCCAGGTGGACCCGGTGACCCCGCCCTCAGCTCCGCACACACCTGCACACACCGCTTTTTTGGCTAGCATTTATTGTGCACCCATTGGGTGTATGGCCCGGTCAGACCCTCGCAGACCCCACCGATTAGGGACAATCCCCAGCTGAGGGCCTGGTAACAGGCATTGGAGAGGAGGAGGTGGGTCCAGCAGGAAGGCTGGCGAGGCAGGGCAGCAGCCAGCAGGCGGCTCTGGTCGCACACTTGGCTGAACAGAGACAATGGTGGCTACTCCCTTCGGCCCAGCCTTCTTCCCACAGACTGAGCCTGGAGCCTCAGAACCTCCCCCAGAAAACAGGCCCAGCTGGGTGACAGCCAGGGGGCAGTGCCCTGGGATTTCTCAGGGGGAGGGCAGCTAACCCCCCTGTGAGCTGGCCAGGGGGGTAGGTAGGGAGCAGAGAGGGAGGCTTAGTACCTCACAGGAGGGGAGCTTCTAAGGCTGATGTGGTCTGTGACAAGGGCAGGGAGGGGGTGGGCACGGTGGAGTTCTCTCAGACCCAGCTGAACCCAGGGTCTCCTGAACCTGACCTGGGCCTCACCTAGTTGCCTAGACCAACCTGGCCCCGACCCCACCTTTCACAAATCTCCTCAGCTGTGACTCCAGCCTGGAGGACCCTAACCCTACCCCCAACTGTTGCCCCCTTTGACCACCTTCCCAAGTAACCTCCATCCCTGCTCTCAGGAAACAAAGGCCCCTTGTTCTCCAGGCCCCAGGGCTCTCCATTGGGCTCTGCCAGCCCCCACCGCTTCCGGCCCTCACTCCCAGCTCTCTGCTCTGCCCTGTGGGTTAGAATTGGGAGTGTGAGTCCAAGCTCCCAATCATCTGATAAAGGGGGAGCGGTAAGAGAGAGAAGGAGGCAGGAGACAAAGACATAAGGCCCCAGAGTCAGCCTCCTGGAGCTGGGAGCTTGCCCCAGACCCTGCCCCTGCCCAGAGAAGGCCTGCTTGGTGTCTGCTGGGACCTTCTGCAGCAGGGCCTTCATTCCGAAGGCCAGACCAGGCTCAGGGCTCTGGGCTCCAGCTCTCCTTTGACTTCCCAGAGGCCCCTGCTGCTCCCGTCTATCTCCCAGAAGCTCAGGGATCTATAGATACTGATTCCCAAACAAGGGCTGAGCTCATCCCCAGGCCTGGGAAGTGGGCAGCTCTGGATCGGGTCTAAGGAGGGAAGCAGCGGCTCAGGGACCTCTGGGAAGCAGAGTCAAGGCCCCACCCCGGCCCATGAGCGACTAGGGCCCGGGCGAGTGCGGAGGGGCTCTGTGGGAGAGTGGGTCCAAGAGTATTAGGAATGAAGACCCCAAGAGAATGAAGGGTGGCCATCTCACACAGGCCCCTCCCTGGCTGGGCAGGGGGAGGTACTTCAGCCCGAGGTAGGAACTCATTGCAATAAGGCTCCTTCCAGTTTCCCCTCCTGCAGACGCCAGAGCAGTGACCGGGGTCTGAGAGGCGAGGCTGCCTGTGCTCTGCGCTGCCCCCTTCACAGCTGATTGCGGTTCCGCTTGGGGATGATCTTCCGGTAAGTTCTGCGCTCCGAGATATTGCGCTTCACCTTGGCCGTGGTGGGAGCCTCATCCTGGTGCAGCGAGGGGCTCGAGTGGGACTTCTTCAGGCTGGGCTTGGGCTCCTGGGGGCCTCCGGCCTCCTTCCCCAGCTGCTCCTCCCACGGGTCCAGGTCCTCAGTGGGGCAGTGCAGACGGGCTACCAGCAGCAGCACGTAGGTCTCGTAGCGGGTTTTCTGCAACACACAGGCCTCACCCTTAGTCCACGCCTGTCTCTAGGCCAGTGCGAAGGACGGTGGCATGGCCACAGAGTCCTCTGGGGAGGGCTGGGTCCGCCCCTGTGTCTCCATGGCGCGCAGGCACCCCACCTTTGCAGAGCTCCGTGCTAGTGATGACAATACTGCTGTCCTCCACTATGCCCTGGTCCAGCCCCGTTCTAATCACCAACCCCACTGTAACAAACATCTCTGTAACAGGAGACAGCTCCGACACACTGAGAGAACCCTAGCCCACGAGACCAAGGATCTGTGTGGCGCCAGACAGAAACAGCTTTCAGCTGTACTGAACCCTCCTGGAGTCTGAATGGCATTGTAATCATTGGCATCTGCAGCACAGGATACAAAGTACCCGCATCTGTTTCACGCTCTTCAGCATCTGGGCAGAAGCTTGGTAACTAACTAGCAGCCTGAAGACTTTACTCCCACGTGCAAGGTACTCCCCTGCCATCGGACACGCTTCCCAGCCCAGTGAGGCCGGGCATGAACCACGGTCCCTGCTTTATAAAGAAGCATGGATTGGAGGGAAGATCTCAGGCTTGCTAAAGGTCACTGCTGCTCACTGCAGGGAAAGGTTGGAATTCCAAGGGCTGAAGCAGGTTCATTTGGCTGCACCTCAAGGCGTTCTGGGAAGTGACATGCTCACAACTCTGTAGTTAATCAAGAACCCCACAGCACAGGCAAGGTGCTTTCTGGCAAGCCAGGAAAGGAGGGAGGGGGCCCAAATGGGTCTTCTGGGCAGCCAGTGCCGGGAAGCAATGATGGTGGCCTCTTCTCTGGTGTCTGCCTGCCCTCAGACTGCAGGCCCCTCACCAACCCCTCCTCCCTGTGGGCTCTGCCCCCCTCCACACAGCACGGACCCAGTCACACTGATGTAGACAGATGAGCGTTCAGGCCGGCTTGGGGAAGAGGTAGGGGACACATGTGCTGGCCTGGCCAGAGAGATACCCAGATCATAGGACGAGCATTCCCGAATTCCCAAGACCGCATCCCTGGGGCCCCATGTAGGTGTAGTTACCAGGGTGGCTCCTGGGCCCAAGGTGGAACCATCCCACCACACCGTGCCTGTTTCCTCACAGGAGAAGGACCAAGCCCGGAACTGTTAGCTCATTGAATGGGACAGCCATGAGAGGCATCCTGTGGATTTGGGACTGAGAGCAGAACTGCTCCCTAGGGCACGCTGGGCAGGGATCTCTAAGGAGCCCGTACCAGGTCCTTCCCCTTCAGAGCCCTGGCCAGTGGATTCACCAACTTTTCTGTTAGCAGCCCGTCCACCCGGCTCCAAGTCAGGGCTCCAATGTGCCCTTCCCACCAGTCTGGAACTTGACCGTCCTGCTACGCAGACGGTGATCACGTGGTGGAGAATCAATCCGATCAGAGGCGATTTTTGTCTTTCTATTTAGGACCAATAAACGATAAGGAAAATGAACCATACCTTGTAGCCTCGGCTCCTTTCCAGACAAACCCTCTGCGGCCCCGGGACAAGCTCGGGGTGGCTGGGTACCCGCGCATGCATGCACTGGCGGCAGGGCCTGCTCGGATGTACGCGGGCAGGCATACAAGCAGCACCCCCCTCCCCTCCCGCGCCCCCCCCCCCCCCCATCCCCAAGGCCCGCTCTTTTGTTCTCCTGCAAGCACTTCTAGCCCAGCTGGGAGCACCTCCAGGAGGGACGACGTGAAGGCTGCAGTGACCGGCGCGGCCGCGAGAGGGCCGGGAGGGGCAGCGCGGCCGGGAGGGAGGGAGCGGGCGCTCACCTCGTACTCCAGGTACTCCTTCCGTAGCCGGTAATCCTCCAGCTCGCGGCTGCGGCCCCGCCGCTCGGGTAAGTTTCTCTGCAGATCCAGCAGGTCGTCCGAGGCAGCGTCCAGGCAGCTCTCGTGGGACCGGTGCTGCTCCTCCTGACCGCCAGAGGTAGCAGCGGGGTCAGCGGTGTCCAGGGCCAGCGTGCCCGGGCAGCCCCCTGCGCCCCCCCTCCCCCCTGCAGCTGGGCGACTGTCTCCCCTGGACCAGGCGCGCAACGCCCCCTTCCCCAGGAGCCCTTCCTCAAGATCGTACCAGGGAGCTCTGCGCAGGGCCCATGGGGAGGATGGGCCGCACGAACCGGCGCTGGGAGCCCACCGCAGCCGGGAAGGGCGGTGCCGAGTGCGTGGCGGCGGCCAGGTTGATGCGCGCGATCCAGGAACTCATCTCCTTGGCGGTGCTGCAGGCACAGGCGGTTTTAGGGCACCCCCCGGAAGGCCACAGGGCTGGTCCTGGTTACCACCCCCCAATCCCCCAGGCTCCTGTGGTGTACACAGCCAGCCGGGCCCTGGGACCCAGGTCCGCGCACACCACCACACAATCTACAAGCTCTACCACAGGTCCTGGGGAAAGCAATGGATTTTATATGAGGTGTCTCCCCCCCGCCCCCAAATCCGTCGTGAGTGACTTCCTCGACTCACAAGCCCGCAGTGGAATGACAGCTAGGAACCAGGCGGTGGACAGAAAGGTCAGCAGCGGCTAGATCTTCTGGAGAGAGGAATATGGCATGAGGGGCCCAGAGAAAGAGGGAGCCCATCTTGGGAGAAATAGGGCCCCAAGGCTCCTTAGAAGGAAAGAAGGCAAGATGGCATCAGACATCCTCTGGACGTCATCGTGAGGAAGGACCAGCCCTTGCAGAAGGGCGTCATGCCTGGTTCCAGGAACGGGGTCTGTGCCAAAGAGGGAGGCCCTCCAAGATATGGCGAGACCTGGTAGCTGCAACAGTGGGCTTGAGCAGGGTGGAGAAGAGCTCCCTTCTTTGGACGTAGGGCCCCTGGGAGTTGGAATCGACTTGATGTCCCCGGGCAACACGAGCCGAGGAGGTCTGGAGGCACAGTGGTCACACACGGAGCTGCTAACTGCCAGGTCGGCAGTGTGACAGCACGAGCCACCCGGAGGGAGAAAGACAAGGCTGTCCGCTCCCTCCCATCCAGAACGACAGACCCGGAAGCTCCCAGGGGCAGTTCCACCCTGTCCTATCGAGAGAGAGCTGCCTTGAGCTGGCATCGACTTGATAGCAGGAGAGTTTGGTGAGAACAAACGAGGCCCTGGTACAAGCGGGTGTCAGAAGTGTGCATAGCAAGTCAGAGGAGAAGTAGGGAGGAGGGCAGGGATAGCCCGAACCCTCGCTGCTGGTCTCCCACACCCGCCACTTACGGTGCCTGAAAGAGGTAGAGACGCCAGTCGGCGGTACGCAGCTGGAAGACGTGCGGCTTCTTGGTGTAATGTGCGGCAGGGGTGGCCAGCGAGTGGTGCACCCCCACGGGCTCCTCCACCATCTGTCCCACCAAACTGTCCCAGTCCAGGCAGTGATCCTCTCCCTGGCATAGGGCACAGGAGCTCAGAAGAGGGGATGAATGCCCCATCTTCCCTGTTCCCCACTCTGTCCCATCAGGGGCGTCCACCCCTTCCTACCTTCAGGAAGTAGAGCACCATTCCTCGCAGTAAGGTGTGGAACATCTTCCAGCCGCGCTTGCCCCAAGGTGCTGCTCGGGGAGCAGAACACATGGCCAGTTTGTCAACAACCCCTAAGCCCCCACTCCCCAGTACCACTCCCAGTCCCCAGCCCCTGGGTCCTTCCTACCCACATGGACACACACATAGGTGTACAAGATGACCAGCGGTCACACACGGGCCCACTCTCTCCACACTCAAGCAATGGCTATCGGGAACTAAAGCAGAGGACCTCCAGGTACAAATGCAGATAGATGTTCATACAGACCACTCCGCCCCACCCTCACCCCCCACAAGCCCACAGGCAAACACCACCCATGGGCACAGTTCCATCAGATATGGGACAGGATTCTTCCTCATGTATACACCCAGATGGGCTTCCTTGATCAGAGAACCCCACTCTGGGCGCTCCTCTGCACCCTGGTCTTATCTGGGAAAACTCAGTCCTGCTCCTGAACTCTGAGCTCTGTTGACAAAAGCCTGGAGC